>CM067884.1:16353422-16652345 GCA_034621355.1 Mycalesis mineus | reverse complement strand
AAAAAAAAAAAAAAAAACCTAACCTAACCTAACCTAACCTAACCTAACCTAACCTAACCTAACCTAACCTAACCTAATCATTACACACTACACCAACCCCAAGGCCTACCGTCCAATCGGACTGTTACCCGTTCTGGGCAAGATTCTTGAGAAGATGGCCGTCAATCGTATAAAACACCACATCCTGCCTGGGATTAGTACTCGCCAGTACGGATTTATGCCCCAGAGAAGCACAGAGGACGCTCTCTATGCCCTGGTGGAGCACATTCGCGGGAAACTTGATAAAAAGAGACTCGTGACTGTCGTTTCGCTGCAGGGCCTGGAAGCACGGGGGGAACATTGTCAGGCCTTTGCTGATGATGTTGTCCTTGTCTTTGATGGCGACACGGGGCTGGAAGTCTCGCTTCAGGCCAATGCCGCTCTTGCCTATGTGCGGGAGTGGGGAGTCAGAAATAAGTTAAGGTTCGCACCACACAAAACAAAGGCGATGGTGCTAACCCGAAAACTAAAGTACGACTCCCCACGCCTGAGCATGGGTGGGATCGACATCGACCTGTCCAGCGAAATAAAGATCCTGGGGCTCACGATAGACTGCAAGCTGACCATCAACTCCCATGTGAGAAATACTTGCATGAGGGTTGAAGGACTGTATAAGCAGCTGTCGAGGGCCGCAAAGGTGAGCTGGGGACTCCACCCCCAGGTTATAAAAACTATTTATACTGCGGTAGTGGAACCAATAATCTTGTACGCCGCCTGTGCCTGGGCACCTGCTGCCACGAAGCTCGGAGTGCGGAAGCGCTTGAGCGCGCTTCAAAGGGGTTTCGCTCAGAAAATGACCAAGTCATACCGCTCCGTCTCTCTGAATGCCGCGATGGTGCTCGCTGGGATACTCCCCTTGGATCTTCGAATCCGAGAGGCCTCGTGCCTGTACGAGGCCAAAAGAGGAGTGTCACAGCGAGTACTGGGCGACAGAGAGATGGAGGGGAGAGTACCGTATTGTGCAAGATCACATCCGGCGGAGGGGCTGCACCTGCGGTTTACCAGCCTGGTGGACCGAGAAGACCTTGAGAGTAATAACGCTCAAGCAGTGCGCATCTTTACCGATGGCAGCAAAATTGACGGCAAGGTGGGGGCCTCGATCTCCATATGGAATCACGAGGCTGAAACCAAAGCTGTCAAGCTAAGGCTGAGTGCGCATTGCTCGGTCTACCAGGCTGAGCTTCTGGCTCTGGACAGAGCCGTTTCACTCGCGACGAGACGCCCAGAATCCTCCATCGGCATATACACCGACTCGAGATCTTCGCTTGAGTCGGTGGTCGGGCGGAATTCCGTCCACCCCCTCGTGTTTAACATCCGCGACAACTTAAAAGTATGTCACACCCAGAACAAGGAAGTTTCCCTGTTCTGGGTGAAAGCGCACGCGGGGTTGGATGGAAATGAAAGAGCCGATGAGCTCGCGAGAGAAGCGGCATTGGGGCTTAAGAAGAAACCGGACTATGACCGGTGCCCGGTCTCGTTCGTCAAGCGGCTACTCCGTGAGGAGTCGCTGGACGAATGGGATCGGAGGTATAAGTCCGAAGAAACCGCAGCCACAACAAAGGTCTTTTTGCCGGATGTGCGTTTTGCCCACAAAGTGGTCAAAAACATCGACCTAAATTCGGTGCTCACCCAGGTGCTGACGGGTCATGGAGGTTTTGCCGAGTACCTGCACAGATTCAAGCGTAAGCAGAATCCGGGGTGCGTCTGCGACGACAGTGCATCGGAATCGATACTGCATCTTCTGATGGACTGTCCTCAGCATGACGCGGCCCGAGAAGATCTGCAACAGGAGCTGCGCTCGAGGCTGTGCAGGGGCTCAGTGCCCTCTCTTCTGAGAGAAGCCTCTTCCCGTGAAGCGCTGCTGAATTACGCAGGCGGAGTAGCAAGGGTAGCTATTGCCAGAAACAGAGCAGTAGATAAAGACGCATAGTTTTTTCCATATTATTGAATATGAAAATTAACTTGGGTAAAAATCACACTGCTCTGTCCCTGGCAAAAGCCAAAATTGTACCCGGCTACACCGAGCTTCGTCTCTAGCTCGCTTTTATTAAATTAGACCACACCTGTTAGACTTGTTGTTATTTTGTTTTAAATTGTTAAATAGTTGTAGAATCTAATAATTATGTTTTAAATTGTTGAATAGTTTTAGAATCCAATTATTGTTATGTAGTTTAAATGTAAATATATAAATGTAAGCTATTGCAACTGAAAATTGAATATGATAGAAATTGTTATGGCAATATTTTGAGAAACTGTAAATTTATAAAAGTAGAACATGAATAAACGTTAACTAAGGTCTCTGACTACGTCAGGGGGACACTTGTATAAAAAAAAAAAAATTAAAAAAAAAAAAACCTAATCATTACAGCATACGCCCTGGTGTGCGCTCGGGAGCAACTGCGTCGATAAATTTGAATTTTTGGTCCGACCGCTCAGTACGTTCGAGGAACCGAACCTACCTAAGCGATACAAGTTTCGCATACAATCGATAGATTCTGTCTCAAAATTTAGTTTATTATACTTATCTTTGGTGCAAATCGCCGAAAATCTTCATCGGGGAGTCTTTCTGGCCCACCACGTCGCCCTGAAAAACAAAAATAAATATTATTAAAAAGTTTCAAAAATTTTATCAAAATTTTACAAGTTTTTTCCAAATTTTCTGCTATTTTTACTAAATTCCTACAGTAATTGACTTGGCTTTGCACCCCTGCACGCCCTGGTGTGCGCGCGGGAGCAACTGCGTCGATAAATTTGAATTCCTGGACCACCCAACAATAATGGTCGTCTCAATGGTCTTTTGGACCATTTGAGGGTACGGGCCTCGAGCTAGGCTCATTACCCGGGTCGGGCGCGGAGGAACTTTCTCCTCCGGTGAATATTCCAGCCCCTTTCGGGGCTGAGGCTTTTCAGCCTATGGGTCCAAATGTAGAGTCCGGATAGAGTCAATCCGGGATGGCCCCGCGCGGACCGTGGTGATATGAGTCACCACTATCCTGCTGCGGGGCGGTGTAAGTCAGGGTAGGGGGGTCCCGAGCGGTTTGCGACGCGAACTGGTCGCAATCCTGCGTCGGGACGGTGTCTAGTCCGGTGGGTGCGTCGTCTGGCTCGTCTTCGCCTTCTGTGCCTGCGCCTGCAGGGTTGGCCAGGAGGAGCTCGCGGGGCAGAGGAAATGAACGCCCTTGAGATGGCCGTTCGCGATGTGGGGCGATTCCGCGGAGGTGCGTGTCCGGCCCGTTGTCCGCGCGCGCAAACATGCGGCGCGCCAGGCCTCGGACGAATTCCTCCACGGTGGGCGTTCGGGTGTCCCGGTGAAGTACGTCATTTCTGACGTACCTCGGAGCTCCAGTGGCGAGGCGCAGACACTTGTTCTGCACGACCTGCAGCCGCCTCTTCTGGGACGCTGAACATAGAGCGTACCAGGCGGGAGCCGCGTAGGTCAACCGGGATCGGACGTAGGTGCTGATGATCCGCAGCTTGGTCCTCAGTGGTAGTCTTGAAGTCAAGACTTGGTGCAACATCGATTTGGCCGCCGTAGACTGACACACGGCGTGATTCACCGTGTGGATCATTGTCAGTCTGGCATCGATGTGGCACCCAAGGTATTTGACTGAGGTCTGCCATCCTAAGTCCTGATCCCGTAGTCTAAGTTGACCTTCTGGCCTCCAATTGCCGAACAGTATGGCGGCCGTCTTCCCCACGTTGACGGCCATGCGCCATTTGTCCAGCCAATTGGGTAGCAGGTCGAGAAGGCGTTGCATCTTTCTGATGGCGACGAGCTTATGGTATGACGACGCGATGTACGCGCTGTCATCAGCAAAAAGCGACAACAGCACGTCTTCCTCCCCCTCGAACAGGTGTCCGGCGAGGGTAGGGATGTCGTTAGTGTAGACGGCGTATAGGCACGGTGACAAGCAGCTGCCTTGGGGTACTCCTGCACGAATTGGGCGCGGCTGGGACTCCGCACCCTCCACGGAGATGTGGAAGGACCTGCCCTCCAGGAAGGACGCCACTAGCCGCACAAGCGCTGGTGGCAAGGTGGTGTTTTGGAGGAGCTTCGCCAGGAGTCCGGAGTGCCACACACGATCGAAGGCCTTCTCTATGTCGAGAAAGACTCCGACGGTGCAGTACCCGTCGTTCATCTCACTGGCGATGTAGTGGAGTCCTCGTGCCAGCTGGAGCGTCGTAGAGTGGCTGCTGCGAAAGCCGAACTGCTCGTCGCGCAGTTTGATGTGGGGCGACATCCTTCGCAGCAGCAGACGCTCAAACAGCTTGGCGATGTGCGGTAGTAACGTTATCGGGCGGTAGCTTCCCGGGAGTCGGCGGTCCTTGCCCGGTTTGGGGATGGTGATAACCTTCCCCATCTTCCAAATCCCCGGGAAATGTCCTGTGCGGAGTACCCCGTTGAAGAGTCTCGTAAGAGCTACTAGACCTCTTCGGGGCAGCTGCTGTAGAGCGGCGATCGGTATCCCGTCGTATCCCGCCGCCTTCCTCTTGGGTAGGAGGAGGACGGCTTTCCTCAGCTCTGACGGGGAGATGAAGTCTTCTCCCCGGAGCGGTGGAGGTGGGGTCGACAGGAAATTTCGGATCTTCTCCTCGATCGCCGCGATGTGGCTGGTCACCGTTACGTCGTCTACGGCCGGTGGGTTGGGGGTAAATTGATTTTCCATGTACTCCGCCAGGATTTCCGCTCGATCCTTGGCGGAGTACCTTCGCCTACCCTCGCTATCTAGCAGTGGGTAGACGGGTGATGTCGGTCCGGTGAGTGTCTTGCAGAGGTGGTAGAGCGTTGTCTCGGACTCCGATGCCGCGTCGACTTGTTTGTCCCAGTCGTCGGCGGCATGGGTCTCGAGAGCTTGCTTAATCTTCTCTGCAAGACGAAGTATGTCACGCTTTACGCTCGGACAGCGAGAACGCGCCCACAGTTTACGTAGTGCGCGTTTCTTCCTCAGCATGTCCCGAAGCGAGCTTGGTAGGAGGTCCCGTCGACCGGTTGGCCGATTGGTCGAGGTGGCTGCGTCCTTGGCGGTCTTCATGGCTGCCGTCAAGGTCTCCGCTGCCTGCTCGACTTCCTGCGGTGTGGATAGGGTACCTCTAAGCTCAAGCTTCGACAGCGCGGCTGCGTACCTCTCCCAGTCTGTTGATAGCCTGGGAGGTCTCGGTATAGTGCAGTCGTGCCGGAGGTTGAGCGTGACAAGTATGGGCAGGTGTTCAGTGTTGAGATCGTAGAGAGTCTCAACACTAATGGGTTGTCTGATCCGGTGGTGCAGCACGATGTCCAGGACGTCAGGCTTGCTGCGCGGGTTGGACGGGATGTTGGTTGGCGCCGTTGGACCCAACACCCCGTAGTTGCGCTCCTCACTGTCCTCGAGGAGCGCCCTTCCTGCTGGGTTGGAGACGCGCGAGCCCCAGGCTTGGTGCTTCGCGTTAAGGTCTCCAACGATCAGTGTAGGGCGCTGCGACTCAAGGATGGTCTGGACGTCGGTGCTGCAGAAGGTCTCGTTTGGCGGCTTGTAGGCGGCGTAGAGCAGAAGTTCTTCGTCCCCAGCTTGGACCCTCACACCAGTCGTACGCATTGATTGGTACGGTGTGTGGTCCATTTCTTCGTGTACTAGGTCTCTCCGAACCAGCGCGGCAGTGCCTCAGTAGGCATACCCGCGGTCGGAGACCTCGTCGCGACGGTACACGAAGAAGTTGGGAACTCGGAGCTCTATGGTCGGCAGTAATTTGGTCTCGCCCAGGAGGATGACGTGTACATCCTGCGACTGGACGAGTATGGTCAGGTCCTTTATGTGGCCCCTTATGCCGCCCGGGTTCCAGTACAGCACCCTTAGTGAGAAAGGTGCTGTAGTAGAGCGGCCATCCCGGCTTGAATGGCCGCCACTGGTCCCTGGCCTTGGAGGTACACCGTTAGTCCGGCCATCAGCGCCTCCACCACAACCCGGACTATGACCGTGAGGTCCGGGTTGGTACGCGCTTCCCCCTGGGTGGCTGTATCGGTGGCGGGCTGATGGGCGGCCGACGTGGTAGAGTCGGTCGGGTGTGTGGTGGTTGGGTCCTCCCTGCGCCTCGCGTTGGGTGGGCGCTGTGGTTTAGGCGGTGGCGGCCCCGCTGTGCTCGTAGTTGGCGGCTGGGGCTGAGGTTGATGCGCGGTAGAGCTGGTAGCGCTCGCCGGGGCCGTCGGCGCAGCCGTCTCCTGTTGAGCTCCGCTGGGCCTCGGTGTTGAGGCCGCAGTCGGAGCTTCTGTAGGTGCGGGCGCGCCTCTCCTGCGCCGCTTCTTTCGCAGCGCTTGGCCCCGCTCGGTTGGCGGGTTTGCCGGCGGGTTTAAATTCGTCGTTGGTGCTGGCGGCGGTGCTCGCGTCGGTGGCGGCGCCTGCGTCGACGGTGGCGCCGCGCGCGCCTGCGCCGGGCGCGCTTGCGCCGGGCGCGGCTGCGCCGGGCGCGCCTGCGGTTGTTGCGGTTGTGATGTGTGCGGCTGGGACTGGGACGGCTGAGGTGCGGTCCCCGGCTCGCGGCGTCCTTGCTGTTGCTGCAGAGCCCGGGGACGCGGAGCGGGGATTGTGATTCCCCGCTTCCTGGCTTCCTTCTTCATCACCTTGCAGTGTATATCACTTGCAAGGTGGGCCTTCTTACAATTAGCGCAGGTGGGTGTAGCGTCGCGCGGTCGCGGGCAGTCGCGCACGGCGTGCTCGCCGGCGCAGCGCACGCAGCGCATCGGGCGGAAGCAATTGGCCGACGCGTGTCCAAATGCCTGGCATCTATGACACTGCGGCGGCCTTTTCCCTCCGCGCCACGCCTCGATAGTGACGCACGGCATCGCTAACAGTTCGCTGGTATTATACAGCTTCTGTAGCTCCTCCGTGGTCATGTGCGCAAGGGCCACGAAGTAGGTGCACCCGTGCTTTCCTTTCGGAGGTGGGATGGCTCTGGCGCTCTCCGCCGGGAAGCCCAGGCTTTGGAGACCCGCCACGACTTCTTCGGTCGGTGTTTCATAAGGTAGGCCACGAATGGCTACCTTAGTTTGACGCTCCTGGTCCGGGCAGTAACAGTGCCAGGACAGTGTTTTGTCCCGGCTAGAGGCTCCGACCATGTACCTCTGTACGGCCCGGAATTCCTGCTCTGTCTTGGGAAGGAAGCGTACTCCCTTCCCAAGTGGTCGTGCGTTGGGTGCGTGGCCGAGGATCCGCTTTATGGCCTCGAAGTGGACCGTCCAGTTAGGCAGACAGTCCACTACAATCGGCGGATAAGCGGATCGCGGCGGTCGTGCGGCGTCGGATGCGGCGGCGGTCGGTGCGGCTTGGCTGGGCGGGGCCGGCGACGCGGCGACTCCGGCGTATGACGTGGAGGGCTGCGGCGAGTTGGGCCGCGACATCTCCATCGGCGTGTGCACGCGGGCCGGCGACGCTAGTCCCGCGTAGCTTGTAGACTGAGTGTCGTCGGGCGGAAAGGTAGGCGGGGCCGGGGAGGTCGGCGCGGTGAAACACGTCGCTTCTGCGCGGGCGGCGGGCGCGGTGGCGGGCGCGGGGCCGCTGTGTGGGGCGGCGGGGGTGCTGCGCGGGGAGGCGCGGCGCGTCGGCGATCTACGAGCGACTTGTTCGTCGTCGCTCGTATCATTGTTGTCCTGGTCCTCGGACGAGCTGTCCGAGGATCCGCTGGATGATGATGAGGACGACGGTGTAGTCCTCCTGCACTGGGCCGGTGAGGAGGCCGGAGAGAGCTGCGCGGTGCGGCTGCTCATCTTCAGCCTTTTATCCTCCTGGCCCGACGAAGATCCCGACGAGTAGTCGGGCCTGGCGCGCTTAGCGTTATCTGTTCCGACCGTAGGTTCAACTACGGCGGATACGATAACGCTTGCGCTGCCGGCCATGTCCGACTGGCCGGGACTGCAGGGTGGAGCGTTGGGCGGGGCAACAGCGCGTTCCGGGGTGTTGCTCCTCGGTGGCGGCGGTGCGATGGTGGTAGGCCGAGTCACGGGCACGATTTCGCCCGTAAATAAATTACGGGCGACAATCGCCCGTTGCTGGCCTGCGCGGCCACGGCGGTGGCGGGGGTTACGGGGGGGGCTCCCCTCCGACATCCTGTCGGTGCGACAGGGACAGGTGATACGCTGTCTTGTTTGCCCTGGCGTAGGGTACGACCCAGTACTCCCTCGGCGCGTGCGACCCAGCCGGGTGGGACCCAGACGGGAAGCCCAGCTTAGGAGCCCGCGAGCGGGAGCAGTAGGGTCGGCCTACCGAATGGACGGGCGAAGGCAAGTGGAGTGGTGATCCTTCGGATACCTTTCACAATGAAAGGTGCGAAGGATCGCGGCGCAGTTGTTTGTGCGGGCGGCAGCGGGGGCGTGCCTCGGCCGTGCTTTCGCGCGGCGAGGTCAGCAGCGGGAGCGGCGGCGGCGGCAGACAGAAACTTGTGCGCGTGTAGAACTTATCACAGGAGATACCTCGACTGTTGGACAAATTGACTTGGCTTTGCACCCCTGCACGCCCTGGTGTGCGCGCGGGAGCAACTGCGTCGATAAATTTGAATTCCTGGACCACCCGCCCGCCCTTTAACGTTGACCAAAGGTCCGGAGGCTTTCGGCAGTACCGTAGGGAGAGCCGGCCTTCAAAAATTTTCTATCGGAAAGCTCCTTACACTTTCCGATAAACTACCATTGACGGTTGGGGGCCTTTTACACCTCCCAGCGACCCTAGTCTTAACTATTGTTGACTGTTGGAAGGCCTTTACACCTTCCAACTATAGTTTAAGTATTTTAATTACTAGGTTAGTTTTCAAATTTAGCTATAACAAATTACTTGTTTTTTATTGACGGTAGGAGAAATTTATATCTCAACTATTTAAAATTAATATTGACTGTTGGGAGACTCTTTACACCTCCTAATAATCTAGTTTGTAATTATATTATATTCATTGTTGACCATCGAGGGGCTTTTACACCTCTCAACAAAGTAGGATAGGTTTTATTTACTAGAATAAGATATTATTGTATTTGACAACGAGAGGCTTTCTACACATCTCGCCATAATATAAATATTGACTTCCGAGGGTCCTATATACCTAGCTATTGTTGAAGGACCGTATACACCCCCATCAAATCAAAACAAATAGGAAACAGAGGCTATTTACACCTCCGAATCCGAACGGTCCCTCGCTCCTTAACACCATGTTTGGTTTGAGGACTCCTGCTAAAACCTCCCGGAGCCGCAGAACGCCTACTGGAACCCCTCCGACGGAAGACGAAGATAGCCTTTTAGCGACCCAGGTGTCCCAGGACGCCAAGGAAACCCAGACGTGCGCAGGAACCCAAAATCCTCAGGTTGGGCTCCCTGTGACAGAAGAAACCAGTAGTCCGGTGACGATGACACAGGGAGTTCACCCTGCGGCGACAAACAGTTTACAAATACAGGCGCACAGTAGGCAGTGTATATAACAAATTAATAGTAGGGGAGCCTCAGACCCACTTTCCACCCATTAGAACCGGCGTTACTTGGGCTCGCAGTGATATGGAAAAAGCAGAGGCCTTTGCGGCTCACCTTGTCACTGTGTTCCAACCTAATCCTGGATCGGATGATCCGGAAATTGATGAAATTCTTCAACAAGACCTTCAGATGTGCCTACCCCTTAAGCCTACATCTCCGAGAGAAATAAAGAGAGTAATTGCGTCCCTTGACTCAAAAAAAGCTCCAGGGTTTGATTTGATTACTCCTCGCATCCTCAAAGAGCTCCCCAGAAAGTGTCTGGTATATTTGGCCAACCTGTTCAACCGTATTTTCCAAATAAATTATTTTCCTGACATTTGGAAAGTATCACAAATAACTATGATACATAAACCAGGGAAACCTCAGGAAGAAGCCAGCTCCTATCGACCGATTAGTCTTACTCCTGTACTCTCGAAGACTGGGAAAAAACCTTTTAGGGAGATAAAAAACTTGGAAAAAAAAAATTATCCCCCCCCCAGTCGTTTTCGCAGGCAACACTCGACCATCGAACAAGTCCACAGAGTATACCACACAATCCGACAGTGCCTTGAAAAGAAAGAATATTGCTCCGCGGCATTCCTGGACGTCCAACAGGCCTTTGACAGGGTATGGCATAAAGGACTCTTAGAAAAAATAAAGAAACTCTTACCTCATTCGATGTTCCTGTTGCTTGCATCTTCTGGAAAATAGAATATTCCAGGTCAAGCAGCGAGACGCTAGATCAGGTTTCTATACCCAGTCAGCAGGTGTACCCCAGGGCTCGGTTCTTGGTCCAGTCTTATACAATATATTTACCTGTGACCTACCAAAATCATCCGACGTCACCATCGCAACATATGCAGATGACGCAGCCTTCCTTTCCTGCAATAAAGACGCAAATCGAGCCAGTTCTAGCCTTCAAAAACAACTTGATGCCACCCACCTCTGGCTTTCAAAATGGCGAATAGTAGCGAGTGCATCCAAATCTCATCGCATAACTTTCGCCTTAAGAAAAGGGGACCCCAAGGAGCCAGAAGATTGACCTGGAAATATCACATTGATAGTAAAAGAAATGAGCTTAATATCCCAACCGTCTGTGAGGAAATTAAGAAACACTGCACAAAGCATAAAGAACGGCTGACCCAACATCCAAATAGTCTCGTCAGTTCATTGGTTCATGCACCGCGAGTTAAACGCCTGAAGCGAGCGGACGTGCTTGATAACTAGTAGATGGCAGAGCGATGGCTCTACTGTCTTGAACAGCCAGAAGCAGCACAACTCATCTGATTATAGTCCAGGGACTGATCGCAGATACAGCAAAGGAAAAAAAAAAAAAAAAAAAAAAAAAAACAGTAGGCAGGTAGCTGTTAGAAAAAGCGTTGGAGGCGTTCTAGCTCCCCGGTCTCTCCAGGAAAAGTAGCATCACAACAAAAAGGGAAAACCTCAAACCGAGAAAAGCCGGCCTCACAAAAAGCTAAGCCAATCTCAGCCGCGGCCAGCTCAGGTACTACAGCCCCCCAGCGGCTTTCACCGCGAACAATGGAGGCTAAAGCTTGTCTGCTTAAAGCGAAGCTACAAATTAATAATTCAAGAAACCTCAAGACGGAAATAAAAATGGAAGTGACACAAGCAGTCGAAAGACTCTACCAATTAGTAAAGGAGGCCGAGACAGCAAAGCTCCAGCCCTCTTTATTAGTGAACACTGATGAGGCCGAAAGAAGAGAGTCTCAAAGAAACATGGAGGAAGAAAGAGAGGTCCTAGAAAGAAAAGGGAAAGGAGCGGATCTAGAATTATTCAAAAAGCTGGAAGAGCATAGTAATTTAATCAAGGAAAACACGGAAAAAATGTTGAATCTAAAGGTCCAACTAGAAAAATGCCAAAATATGCAGGAAATAACGACAACATATGCAAGTGTGGCGGCGGGCGTGGCAAGAATACGGCCCACTGAGCCGACCGCCTTGCACTCAGTAGTAGTTACATCTAAGGATACGGAAGAAACTGGAGAGGAGGTATTAAACAAAATAAGAGCAGCTATTAACGCAAGAGATGGAGATGTAAAGGTGGACAAAGTTAGAAAGGCAAAAGACAGGAAGGTTATAGTAGGATGCGGAACGAAGGAAGAGAGAGAAAAACTCATCAACAGACTAAGAAAGGCAAGTGACCAACTCACAATAGAGGAGATCAAAAATAAAGACCCCCTGGTAATTTTGAAAAACGTCCTTCAATACAACAGCGATGAAGACGTTCTTAAAGCACTAAAAAATCAGAACCGGGGCGTACTGAAAGATCTGCAGGAGGAAGATTATAGAATGGAAATCAGATATAGGAAAAAGATAAAAAATCCTCTCACTTGTCACATAGTCCTGAGAGTATCTCCCAAAATCTGGACATGCATGACAGCAGCTGGTGCAGTACACATTGACCTGCAGAAAATAAGAGTGGAGGATCAGTCCCCGCTCATCCAGTGTTCGATGTGCCTAGGCTATGGACATTCCAGAAAGTTCTGTAAGGAGTCGCTTGCCAAATGCAGCCATTGTGGAGAAGAGCACCTGAAAGCAGATTGTCCCAAATGGCTATCTGGAGATGCACCCTCTTGCTGCAACTGCAAACGGGCTGGAGCAGACAAGACAAACCATAACGCATTTTCCCCGGAATGTCTAGTGCGAAGAAAGTGGGAAACATTAGCTAGAGCGACGATAGCCTACTGCTAAAGTTGTCCAGGGCAGAAACTTAACTGCAGCCATACCGGGTGATGCAAAGTCCTATCAGGTGTTTCAAGCAAACTTACAGCGTAAAGAACTCGCGACACATGAGATAATGATCGAAGCCCATAAAAGAAATATAGCATTTGCATTGATTCAAGAACCTTACGTGGGAGGCGTTGGAAAGATGAAAAACTATGCAGGAACTCGTATCTTTCAATGCGCTAAGGAAAACGACGGTGTAGTAAAGGCAGCAATAGCAATGTTCGACAAAGATATCGCAGTCGTAATGGACTCTAAGCATACGACCAAAAACATTGTTGTAGCTAAAGTTAAAACCGTCGCCTGGGAGATTGGTTTAGTATCCTTCTACTTCGAACCAAACACTCCAATCGAACCGTATCTGGATCAACTAAAAATAGCTATCGAAAGCATGGGCACTCGATTTATTATAATAGGTGGCGACGCAAACGCGAAGGACACCTGGTGGGGGAGCAAAAAGACGGACAAGAGAGGAGAAGCAATGCTGGGAACTCTAATAGAGCTAGATCTACAAATACTAAACCACGGCAATACTCCGACATTTGATACTGTGAGGGGAAACAAAGTTTTGTCCAGCTTTGTAGACATTACAGCATGCTCAACCGAAGCTTTAGTATTTGTGGATGATTGGAAAGTAGATGACGGCGTGACCAGCTCCGACCACAACACGATCAAATTTAAAGTATCGTTCCAAAAAACAAAAGGTATGGCCATAAATAGAACAACTAGAAAATATAATACGAAAAAAGCAAATTGGGATGAATTTTCTAGAAAATTCACTCAATTAATAAGCGAGACTAACATTAATGTAGATGAAATAAGTAGAATAAGAGAAAGTTCAGGATTAGATAACATAATAGACAAATACACAAAAATAATCGAAACAGCATGCATGATGTCCATACCTTTAAAGAAAAATAAGGAAATACTTAAATTACCTTGGTGGAACGATGAGCTCGCCACGATGAAACAAGCCGTAGTCACGAAGAGACGTCGAATCCGCTGCGCTGCTCCCATCCGTCGAAATAAAGTGGTCCAGGAGTACCTGCAAGAAAAAGAAAAATATGAGCTGGAAGTAAAAAAGGCACAGGTAGCAAGTTGGAAGACGTTTTGCGAAAGGCAGGAAAAGGAGGGGCTATGGGATGGTATATATAGGGTCATTGGCAGAACTACAAGAAGGCAAGAAGACCTGCCACTAATTAAAGATGGAAAGACCTATGACCCCAGCGAGTCGGCGGCACTGTTGGCGGAGGTCTTCTACCCGGGGGATCTTGGGGATGAAGATAACGCAGACCACCGGCGTACGAGGCGCATCGCTGAACAAGTAAACGTGTGGACTCCAAATGAACATTTGGATCCACCGTTTACCGCTGTCGAACTGAGCGATGCGGCCTCGAGCTTCAACCCCAAGAAAGCCCCAGGGTCGGACGGACTAACCGCCGATATTTGCCAGCGAGCCATCATACTAGACCCCAACGCGTATCTCAGCCTGGCCAACAAATGCCTAGAACTGGGTCACTTTCCGACCGCATGGAAAGAGGCCACCGTTGTGGTCCTCCGCAAACCAGCGAAGGAGGACTACACCAACCCCAAGGCCTACCGTCCGATCGGACTGTTACCCGTTCTGGGCAAGATTCTAGAGAAGATGGCCGTCAATCGCATAAAACACCATATCCTGCCAGGGATTAGTACTCGCCAGTACGGATTTATGCCCCAGAGAAGCACTGAGGACGCTCTCTATGCCCTAGTGGAGCACATTCGCGGGAAACTCGATAAAAAGAGACTCGTGACTGTCGTTTCGCTGGACATAGAGGGAGCCTTCGATAGTGCATGGTGGCCTGCTATAAAAGTCCGACTGGCAGAGGAAAAGTGCCCTGTTAACATCCGCAGGCTGATTGACGGCTATCTTCGGGATCGCAAGGTCAGGGTGCGATACGCGGGAGCCGAACACACGCACAACACCACCAAAGGCTGTGTCCAAGGCTCCATTGGGGGTCCCATCTTGTGGAACCTCCTATTGGATCCACTACTGCAGGGCCTGGAAGCACGGGGGGAACATTGCCAGGCCTTTGCTGATGATGTTGTCCTCGTCTTCGATGGCGACACGGGGCTGGAAGTCTCACTTCAGGCCAATGCTGCTCTCGCCTATGTTCGGGAGTGGGGAGTCAGAAATAAGTTAAGGTTCGCACCACACAAAACAAAGGCGATGGTGCTAACCCGAAAACTAAAGTACGACTCCCCACGCCTGAGCATGGGTGGGATCAGCATTGACCTGTCCAGCGAAATAAAGATCCTGGGGCTCACGATAGACTGCAAGCTGACCTTCAATTCCCATGTGAAAAATACTTGCATGAGGGTTGAAGGACTGTATAAGCAGCTATCGAGAGCCGCAAAGGTGAGCTGGGGACTCCACCCCCAGGTTATAAAGACTATTTATACTGCTGTAGTGGAGCCAATAGTCCTGTACGCTGCCTGTGCCTGGGCACCTGCTGCCACAAAACTCGGGGTGCGAAAGCGCCTGAGCGCGCTTCAAAGGGGTTTCGCTCAAAAAATGACTAAGTCGTACCGCTCCGTCTCTCTAAACGCCGCGATGGTGCTTGCTGGGATACTCCCCTTGGATCTTCGAATCCGAGAGGTCTCGTGCCTGTACGAGGCCAAAAGAGGAGTGTCACAGCAAGTACTGGGCGACAGAGAGATGGAGGGGAGAGTACCGTACTGTGCAGGACCGCATCCGGCGGAGAGGCTTAGCTTGCGGTTTACCAGCTTGATGGGCCGAGAAGACCTTGAGAATAACAACGCTCAAGCAGTGCGCATCTTTACCGATGGCAGCAAAATTGACGGCAAGGTGGGGGCTTCGATCTCCATATGGAATCATGAGGCCGAAACCAAAGCCGTCAAGCTAAGGCTGGGTGCGCACTGCTCGGTCTACCAAGCTGAGCTTTTGGCCCTGGACAGAGCCGTTTCACTCGCGACGAGACGTCCGGAATCCTCCATCGGCATATACACCGACTCGAGATCTTCGCTTGAGTCGGTGGTCGGGCGGAATTCCGTCCACCCCCTCGTGTTTAACATCCGCGACAACTTAAAAGTATGTCACACCCAGAACAAGGAAGTTTCCCTGTTCTGGGTGAAAGCGCACGCGGGGTTGGATGGAAATGAAAGAGCCGATGAGCTCGCGAGAGAAGCGGCATTGGGGCTTAAGAAGAAACCGGACTATGACCGGTGCCCGGTCTCGTTCGTCAAGCGGCTACTCCGCGAGGAGTCGCTGGACGAATGGGATCGGAGGTATAAGTCCGAAGAAACCGCAGCCACAACAAAGGTCTTTTTGCCGGATGTGCGTTTTGCCCACAAAGTGGTCAAAAACATCGACCTCAATTCGGTGCTCACCCAGGTGCTGACGGGTCATGGAGGTTTTGCTGAGTACCTGCACAGATTCAAGCGCAAGCAGAATCCGGGATGCGTCTGCGACGACAGTGCATCAGAATCGATATTGCATCTTCTGATGGACTGTCCTCAGCATGACGCGGCCCGAGAGGATCTGCAGCAGGAGCTGCGCTCGAGGCTGTGCAGGGGCTCAGTGCCCTCTCTTTTGAGCGAAGCCTCTTCCCGCGAGGCGCTGCTGAATTACGCAGGCGGAGTAGCAAGGGTAGCTATTGCCAGAAACAGAACAGTGGATAAAGACGCATAGTTTTTTACATATTATGGAATATGCAAATTAACTAGCGTAAAAATTACACTGTTCTGTCCCTGGCAAAAGCCGAAACTGTGCCCGGCTACACTGACCTTCGTCGCTCTAGCCAATCTGGACCACTCCTGACCGGAGAAAAATTAAATTGTTATAAACTCGTATATTACTACAACCTCCTACAAAAATCCTTTTTTAATTGTATTATTTTTAAAGTATTATTGTTACCATTTTATTGTTATATTGTACTATTTTATTTATTGTTGTATTATTATAATTTCAATTGTATAATGAAATGCAAAATAATCAAAACACTGCTTGAGTAAAAAATTAGAACAGGCAATTTATACATACCTTGGCAAACAAAAAAAAAAAAAAAAAGAAGCTAAGAAATCACAAATAGAAAGCTGGAAAGGATTCTGTGGATAGCAAGACAAGGAAGGCGTCTGGGAAGGAATATATAGGGTGATGGGAATGACTGCAAAACGTCAGGAGGACCTGCCCCTGGAAAAGGACGGGAAGACTTTTGATCTGCAAGATTCGGCAAAATTATTGACTGAGGTTTTCTACTCGGATGATTCAACGGAACACGACTCCTTATACCACAAACAGGTCAGAGACGAGGCTGATCGAGTAAATGGTGAGTCTTGTGATGAACATCGGGACCCACCCTTTACGATGACTGAGCTCCAGAATGTGGTTAAGAGTTTCAACCCGAAAAAGGCACCGGGTGGGGATGGCCTCACTGCCGACATTTGCTGTCACGCATTCTCCCAAGACCCAGAATTTTTCCTTTCGCTGGTTAATAAATGTCTAGAGCTGGAACACTTTGCTACTAGTTGGAAACAAGCCACGGTTGTAGTCCTACGTAAGCCTGGGAAAGACAACTATACGAACCCCAAGGCATACAGACCAATAGGACCTTTGCCAGTGATGGGGAAAATTTTGGAGAAACTCATCGTAGGTAGACTGAAATGGCATATTCTTCCGGGTATCAGTACTCGCCAATACGGATTCATGCCCCAAAAAAGCACAGAAGACTCTCTCTATGATCTAGTGAAATACATACGCCAGAAAATACAGGCAAAAAAGATCGTCACCTTAGTATCATTGGACATAGAGGGAGCTTTTGACAATGCCTGGTGGCCCGCAATAAGAGTTCGTTTGGCTGAGGAAAAATGCCCTATTAACATACGAAGAATCTTGGACAGCTACCTTCGAGACAGAAAAGTCACAGTCCGTTACGGGGGAGCGCAGTATTCAAAGAACACATCCAAAGGCTGCGTACAAGGGTCGATAGGCGGCCCTATCCTATGGAATATTCTCCTGAATCCCTTAATCAAGGGACTAGAGAGCAGAGGTGACTACTGCCAGGCGTTCGCTGACGATGTTGTTCTCGTCTTCGACGGAAATACAGCTCTAGAAATAGAGAGACAGGCCAATGCCGCCCTCGCCTATGTTCGGGATTGGGGTATAAACAACAAGCTCAATTTTGGTCCTTCAAAAACTAAAGCAATGTTAATAACACGAAAGCTAAAATACGATATCCCAAGACTGAGCATGGGCGGGACCGATATTGGCATGTCTGATGACATAAAAATACTAGGGCTACACGTCGACAACAAATTAACCTTCGGCAGACACGTGGCTGAAGTATGCAAAAAGGCCATCAAAATTTACAAACAACTCTCTAGAGCCGCTAGAATTAGTTGGGGCCTCCACCCTGAAGTTATCCGCCTAATCTATACCGCAACATTCGAGCCAGTAATAATGTACGCCTCCAGTGCATGGGCACCGGCAGCTGAGAAGTTGAGTGTCCGAAGGCAACTTAACAACGTTCGAAGAGGCTTTGCACAGAAATTAACAAGAGCATACCGAACCGTCTCCCTGAACTCTGCTCTGGTGCTTTCTGGGCTTCTTCCTCTCGACCTCCGAATAAAAGAGGCAGCTGCACTGTACGAGGCCAAGAGGGGAATACCTCGGGAAGAACTAGGGGATCGAGAAATAGAGCAGGTCGCTGTTTTTACCGAGACTCCTCATCCGGCTGAGCATATGAGCCTGGAGTTCATATGCCTGATAGACCGGGAGCAGCTTGATCGCCATGATCTACAGGCCATAAAAATCTTTACGGACGGCAGTAAAATTGACGGCAAGGTCGGAGCAGCGCTGTCACTGTGGAGCGGTAACGCCGAGATCAAAGCTGTCAAGTTGAATCTGTCGCCCTACTGCTCAGTTTACCAGGCGGAACTTCTCGCCATATACGAAGCCACCAGGATCATCCTGAATAGCCGGCAGTCGAGTTTCGGTATATACAGCGACTCAAGATCTGCATTGGAGACCGAAACAAATAACGCCTCAAGACACCATATAGCTGTTCAGACACGTGCCAACATCAAAGCCATAAAACTTCAGAATAAAGATATAACTTTATTCTGGATTAAAGCTCACGCAGGTCTGGATGGCAACGAACAAGCGGATGAACCTGTTATCTCACCTATTGCTGTAATGAATATCGCCGAAATTCTTCATCGGGGTGTCCTCCTGGCTGATAATACTTTAGTTAAAAAAAGAGACATTAAACAGAAAAGTTAGAACTAATCTTATATAATGTACTGTGTAACACGCAAACTTCAAGTTAAATATTATAGTTAAAATTGATAATGAAACACATATTCGCACATGAAAATTAGAATTCTGGTGTGAGAAGATTTATTGGAATAGGTTTATTAAAATATAGATATTTCGTATAATGTCAATGTCAATAACATTATTCTTTATAAAGTTTAAATATAAAAGTAATTATTAATCGTAATGATGAGTGATTAATCATAACGTGAGAACGTAATGATTTATCAAAAATGAAAAACAATATATATAAATATTAAATGTACGAAGGCCGTTCACTAATTAGGGAACTATTGAGTTAGTTGAAGATATAGCGATGATAATAATAAAGACAAGAAAAGGATACGGGCGATTATTTTGCCTAATTACTCGTACACCAGGTGTTGTTGCTGCTGTTGACTGCTTATAAAGTTATACTTTTATAAATCAATATCAGACAATAAATCTTTTACGTAATTGGACACTGTAAATAAATGTTCAGATAATTGTAGATTGATACAATTTGCATTATGTCGAAATTACATCTGTCGAATTTATGTATTGCTAAGCAAGGATATATTTATTCATCAGTAGACAACAAAGTATTTAGATAGACAAATAAAACAATGTTTTATTATCAATTAGCAGAAAAACTAGTCAAATAGTTATATTACAATGCCATATATACAAATAATCAAAATCTTATAAATAATCAACTAATTATTTAGTACTCAAAATGTTAACCCTAGAGTGGGCGCGCTATGAGCATTTTGCCGCCCGCGCTAAAAAACTGTTAATAATTTTTAAAATAACTAGCCGTTAGACTTGCGCTTCTTAGTAGCTGCCCCCACTCTCGTAAGCAACGTTTGCCGAGAATCTGGACGTCGTCAGTGCGCGGGGGACCGCTGGAGAAGAAGGTATCTACCATCAGGTATCGCCGGGTGGCAAATTGCTCACCGCGCGCCCACTCACGTAAGTAATATTGTATAATGTATTTTTTGCAAACTCGAAATGTTGACTATAATTTATGGTGCATTAATAACTTTTGCAACTAAAAATATGTTTGTTTTAGGATTTTATAGAATTCATTGATAATAATAAATAAGAATGGATAAAATAGAAGCTCAAATTTTGTCTTGGCTAGAAGAAACATCTGATTTTGAAGATGTTAGTACATAGATCGTTGAAAATAAAAATGAAAATATTTCAGATAGTGATATATATATTATTCATAGTGAGCACAACACAGAAACAGAACAGTCAGCAGACAGTGATGCTTCGGACAATAAAGAACCTTATTTAACTGCCGTGTCTTCCGAAATAGCATCTACATCCAGTTCAGATATGAGTAGCTAACAGCCTCGATCTCGTCGTCGTGAACGTAAAATACAACCACGTGGTGATAAATCTCGAACATGTACGTCCAGTGATTCTCAACATTTGATGTTACGTCGAGAATATTTGAAACAATTGCCATGGAACTCATCAAGTAATATATGTCCACAAGGGCTTCTATAGGCACTTCAAATATTCCTTTGAGGAACCAAATTGCTCGCTTTGTCCCAGTAGAACAAACATATTCTTTAAAAAAGGAGGGCAAATGCAGCATATGTCCCTCAAAGAAAAACAGGCGCATGAAAAAAGGGTGTTCCTGATGCCAAAAGTTACTGTGCAATGAACATTGTACATATCTTTGTGCAGACTGATTTTATAAAGCGTATCCTGTAGATTTAGAAAATATATAATTTTGTTATTTTTTTCCATTTTTTTAAGTATTAAAAAGTATTATGTAGCGTAAGAGAAAAAAAGTCAATTAAAATATTAAGTTTTCTAAAGTCTTTTGTAAACCAAAGTGTATAGTACAAAGTTGAATAAATATGTTGATTTATTATTACTTACTGTTTATTTATTTAAATCCTAAAAGAAAAAATATTGAATTGCTGTATTACTAGTCAAAATGGTCAAAGAAAATGAGGTGGCAAAATGCTCCCCACGCGCCTACTGCCGTTACGCAAAAAAACGCGCCCACTCTAGTGTTAATAGCGTTTTACCGGAAGTCAAAGAGATAATTGTGAAATAGTAGATCAAATGTTCAAGTTATATGGACAAAGGATATTTTCCTAATTTATATTATTATGTAGGAACATTTAATTACAAAGAGATAGAGGTCTATTAATAGATGAGGTACAGAAATAAGAACGTCGTGAATCAAGTAAGAATAATTATTTTGAGAAGTGCTCCATCTTATTACTATCCTTCTGATTAGAATCTATAAGCTTTGATAAGATGAAGTAAGATTTAATTACAAGCTCTATTTAAATAATTTCTATTAAGACTAGTATTTGTAAGTTTTGAAACAAGTTCGTTTATAGTTTACTTGAAAGATAAGTGATAACGGAATTTCAAATGTAATTTTGATGTAATTAGAAATACAGTGAAGTTATTTCAAACGTATCATTGTTAAAGGGGTCACTCGACTAGGTCGTTGTGGACAGAACTAGGCTGTTGTGAACATAAAGGTGTCACTCGGCTAGATTGTAGTGAATAGAGAGGTCACTGCTGTGTGAACCTTAAGAAGTTGTTCGGCCAAGTAGTTGTGAATATAGAGGCTATTTTGTGAACAGAAAGGGGTCACTTGGCTATAGAAAGAGAGAGAGAGAGACTCTTTTGAGAGAGAGTCTAGTATTAGAGAGATTTAATAAATGTTTGATAATAGAGATAATGCATATTCCGTTTATAATATGTTAGTATCACACAGATAATTGTTTTATAATTGAGATCGCCTCTTTACAAGAACAACGTGATATTTTAAAAACAGCAACTTTACAGGAGAGCAATTTTAAACATTTAAGCGTTGATAAATTCTAAAATATTAATAATTTTACTGTCGGAAAACAACTGAATTGTTGCGGTAACTAATGTGCTTTCTACAAACAAGCAAAAAAAACACAGTTTAATATGAAATATCTAAGAAAAACTGATTTAAAAAAACAGTGTCACACATGTCACGTTTTTAATGAAAATATATCACTAAATGCTTGTAACATATTGATATATCACATTGAAGCTGTTAAATTTAGATGTAAGGTGTGTTTTATTTTACTTATCATACAGTGGCAAGTAAAATATAACACACTATCAAAGTAAAAGATCTTGTTTTTAAAAAATAAAAATTTACGAAAACAATGGCTTATTTACACCGTAAAATTAGTTCAAGGCACAATAATCACGTCATAATACTCAGTACTCGGTTTAATTAAAATTATAAGGTAACTAAAAAAATATTTTCACACAAATAAAAAAATCAAAAAGTAAACTGTACTTAAAGTTATCTAATGGTAATTAACGTCTTCTAACACAATTATGGCATCCAGTTTTATAGTACTTAGAAATTCAAAATAGGAACATTTCTATCGCTCTTCATAAACAAATTTTCTTAATACTATAAAAACACTATCATTATAAATATAGCAATTAAACTAATTTTATTTCATTAAATTAAATAAAAAATAGGTAAAATGGCTTGTGGTATTTCGTAATGAGGTTTTTATTGACCAAATCCATGAGATCAGCTTTTTTTTCTTTCTGCTAGTCCAGTTTTGAAGATATGCCTTTTGCAAATCTTATTGTGTTTCTATTGCACCTAAGCTCCATTAGTCATTTAAAATTTTAACCCACATTTAAATTTACATTTAAATTTATCTTTATAAGAAAGTTTCAATTCACGACTTGGCATTTTTTTTTTATTTGGTACATTGATGAGGCTTCTATTGGAGGTAACTATTCCTCAGGTGTTTAGCTACACTGACTTTCCAGTTTGCTTCATTTAGCTTCTTTTTTAACAGTTTTAGTTGGACTAGAATTATACACTATTGGACTTCAGCATTTTCGTTACTTGCGTTTTTAATCGCAGAAGATTCACTGTTCTCTTTAATACCCAGATCGTTGAATAACGTAGCATGTTCGTTTGTAGACGAAAGTGGTTCCTCGTAGTTTTCAATGTATATTGAAACCATATTAGATGTTACCAAACTTTGATCATCGGAAATTTTATTTGGTAGTATTTGGTTAGTTGGTAGTGATATTTTGCTCCACGTCAGTATCAGAAGAATACTCAGCACGTTTTGTTGGCTGGGATTCATAATTAGGATCCTGAACTGAGTCGTCGCTGTCTGAAACATTATAAATGCAATCAATTTCTTGAAGTGTAGTGGTGTTGTAATGGTTTGGTCAATTACCCTCTAATTTTGTGAACAGTGCATTTCAATTCAATTACCTTGATACGTAGATGGGCCACTTGAAGAACTGCTAGAACTCGACGAACTGCTAGAACTAAAGGAACCGCTGCTACAAATTGATTTACGATTATCGATTCTACGAGGTCGGATGGAATCTACTGCGATATCTTTTTCTACAAAGAGGATTGATATAAAGAAATTATAGGAACATAGCTAGAAAAAAAATATCAGTACAAGTATAAAAATACCTTTGGTCTAGCATTTGGCATTTTCATTCTCGTCTTGTGTTAAAATATGTAACAGAGGGTTTAAATCACTCTTTTGTACACTTCAATTATTTTTAACACCTGTATCTAATTGAAGTAACATCCTAGATCATGACGCCATCTGAAAAACAAACTTGTAAAAAGTACTTTATTTTAGCATATATAATGTGACATTTTAGCATAATTTAAACGCAAACTTAACGGTTTTCAAAAATAATGATGTGAAATAAAATAACCCATAGTGTTTGAAAACGATTCATCAACAACATGGTTACATTCAAAGATATCACAAAGAAAACTTGTAACTTTTTCATCAATAATGTGACAGTATTCAATATCTCATTCTTAATACTTGCGAGTTTTACAACAAAAAAGAGTTAAACAACTAATATCACATTATTGAAGTTAAAGTAAATAACAACAAGAAACATACCTTTGCACTAAAAACCTGGTATAATCGTAATATCACGTTTTTTAAGAAAAGCAGGAGCACTTCACTCGGTTTAAACTAACAAGTCGCGTTGTCGAAGTCATGCGCCACACCAAAAGAGACAATGTGATAACGCCTTTTGTCACAGTGTTGTCTATTTCACTCATAGCTCCTCGAATATGCACTTTTAAAATGCCGCGTTTTTATAGAAAATAAAATTCGACATCGCGGTTTTGAATATCAAATAATAAAAAAATAAGTTTTTGTGAGATGTCACATTGTTCTTGTAAAAAGGCGAGATATTGTAAAATTATTTTATAACATGTTGTTATCACTGTTAAAATGTTTGATATTAGAGATAAAATAAAATAAAATCAGTTCATAATAAATAGCTATTTGAATTATTTTATTTATTGTGATAAATTTTGTAATTTGTGAATAACGTTACAAATAAATTTAAACTAATAAATAAAAAAATTGTTCCTAGTTATATATAAAAAAATCATTTAATAAAATAAGTAATTATATAATTTCGGGGCGTGTAGGTAAAATTCATTTAGTGCATAATAAATTTATGATATTTATTCCTTTATTTCCAAAAAGTCAATTATTGAATTCTACTATTCATAAACTTTAATTGGTATAATTGATTACAGAAATTAGATTTATATACAAACCACCTTATTGTACCTTGTACATTGTAATATAGAGATATGTTTTGTAAATGTCACGAATTTTGAATCGTTTTGATACTAGATATAAAGATTAATCATTGTATGATACGTCAGTATATCGCAAGGTAAAACGGGTAAAAAACAATTATATTGCAGAATTAGTTAAGGATAATACAGTCTATTTAGTAATTGTTTGTTATTATAGACAATATTGCATTGATAATAATTCCATAACATGTAAGTAGATGCCATTGAGATTAATAGATTCTTCAATATTAGGAATATGTTCGATGTTACGAAGAAATTTCAGAAAATTTTAATGATGTACTGTATAAGATTTAATAACGGTTGGATATTGTAAAAATTGCAGAATTATTTTATAACGTGATGCTACGATTAAATTGCTTGTTTCTATTACAGAGTTATAGTATAAACATGCACGAATCCCTCTGATTCAATTGTTTACACTATTTCAAAATATGTTATATGTTCATAAAATTCTGGTGTCGTTTTGGATTTATTGGTATTTGTATAATTTCAAAAGTATTTTATCTATAAGTAGCCGTAGTTAGGACTAAATTGTAACTTACAGTTTTAAAGATATTATTTATTTTTGTGGTTTAAGAAAAGTAGAATTGTTGAATATTTTTGATAGTTTGTAGTCATTATTGAGAATTGTGAAGTTTTTCTCACGGGACGTGAGAATTGGTCAGGAAAGGCCGACTTTTAGCATCTTAAAATATTACAATTTGTTACCATAGACAATACTGTACGATATTGTCTATGGTAACGTAAGCTTGTATCTGTCGACCGTGAGATGATTTAAAAGGACTAGATTCCAGGCCGAAAAATAAAATGTAAAATGGATATGTTAGAATAGTCGAGTAGTGTATTTTACTGTTCTTTTGATTGTTACACAGTATGCATATTTTTAGTGTAATATTAATTATTGTAATTGAGTGGTTTTGTAATTCATGTAAAAAGAGCATGTGTCGAGTTTTTCTGGCCGCGTCTTTTCTCGTCATGGACTGCATTTTCCGACGCGGTGGTAGTTTACAAAAGAATAAACAATTTTGAAGACATCGGAATATTATTACTACGCCCAAAGTTAACACGTTGTTGAATCGATACAGAAATGAAGTAATATTGGATCGAATTGTGACTTGTGATGAAAAATGTATTCTTTACGATAATCGTAAGCGGAAAATGCAATGGCTGACCCCAGGTCAAACGCCGCAACCGCCGCAATAAAAAGGTAATGGTAACTGTTTGGTGGTCTCAGCGTGGTATTATTCACTATAGCTTTCTCCGATCTGGTCAATCAATAACGGCAGATGTCTACTGCGCCGAACTCCGAACAATGATAGCTAAACTAGCAGTGAAACAGCCCCGACTCATGAATTGATCTTCACCATTATTGCTCCATGATAACGCGAGACCTCGTACAGCACGAGAAACCGTTTTAACTCTACAGGAACTGCAATTAGAAACTATTCGTCACCCTCCATATTCGCCAGACCTTGCTCCAACGGACTACTATTTTTTTCGTGATTTGGACAATTTTCTACGGGATAAATAGTTTTCTTCTCAGGAAGCAGTGCAAAATGCTTTCACACAGTTTGTCGAATCTAGATCACCAGAGTTCTATCGCAAAGGCATAAATGAGCTTCCTATTAGATGGCAGCAATGTATAGATATTAATGGTAATTATTTTGACTAAATAAATATGTTAAATTTAAAAAAAAACGAATTTTTATTTTTCAGTATAAATCGGCAATTTCATACTTTAACCCCTGATAATCAATAGAAATTTCATACAGGCCGTAAGTTTTGACTTTGGTGACGTTTTTATGTATTACATACCCGCAAACATATACAGGTGTATATCGATAGCTGCTCTGATCTGAGATCTGAGTCTTGAGATACGGCTATTTCGAAATGAACTTCGTCAAGTAAGAGAGGACTTTAAAGATTTTCGTGGGGATATGGCGGCTTTGCGTAGCATGATATGTAACTGCGATGATCGTATGGATAAGATTGAAAACAGGCTTACAGCTTTAGAGGCTAGGGTGGGAGGGGTGCTAAAGGGTGAGTGCACTCGAACAAACTATATGTCAACTCAAGTTTGACTTAAATAACCGTGATCAGGATCTTCTCAAAGCAGACATAGAAATCCCTATTTGCCTGAGTGCCGAGTGTGAGTTTGTTACCGAGCGACTGCGTAAAAACGTAACGCAAATTTTGTATGGAATTTTAGTAGCGCCATCTAGTTATAGCGAGAGTAAACGCTTTTTTTGTTATATAATTTGACGTTATGGGTGAATACGTTTTTACGCAGTCGCTCGGTGAAAAACTCACACTTGCCACACTGAGGTCAAAGGTGACAATCCTGTACATACAATAACGGTCCTGGCGGCCAAGCTCGACGTTACAAATAAACAGGAAGACGTAGTGTTCGCAGTGAGAGACGGTCAGATTAATGAAACCAAAGATGGTAACCAGGTAAGGAGGGCTAGGCCTAGGCGACTATTAGTTCGTCTATCCCGTTCACAATTTCCGGCAACATTAGCTCTTTTGACTTAAATACAGATGGAAATAAAAGTCGCTTTTACATAAACGAAAGGCTAACACCTGCCAATCGGAAATTATTTTACCTTGTGCGGAAAAGTGCTAGGCATCTTCAAAGGAAGTATGCTTGGACCAGACAGGGCCACATTTACACAAGGCAGACAGATGGTAAGCGCGCTCAATGGATTCGTGCTGAGGAAGACTGTGTACGTGTTTTTGGTAGCATTGACTTTATTGAGAAAAAAGATTAATCGTTATGAATACGTATTTCGATCTATTTATTTTCGGTATTATGCATTACTATTTCCGCCTGTTAATAATATAATCTGTAGTGTGTTTTAAAGTAATTGCTATTATTTTTCAGCAGGTATAAATGTAATAATTTTAACTTACAATTATTTAGCTTTCACATAACATGGATCTGTTTAAACATAATATTACTGCTGCCTATGCACTTTTTCATCTGTTTGTCGCTTTGTTCACTTTGGTTCTTTTCACATTTTCATTTAAATTGTAATTTTTCTACATTCATATTAATATATTCAAAAATGATTAAAAAAACATTTTTTAACTGTTGGTCCTTTAACATTAATTTATTTTAGGTATGTACCTACTAGTAAACGCAAATAAATATGTAATAATTACTGAGATAGACTGTTATAATCATTATAACAATAGTTTTGTTGTAAACACTATAATTGCACTTTCGTATCGTTTGTCACAATCACAAAGTTTGTTAAGTCTGTCGGCATACCCCTCTCGTAACAACACCAACTACTATGAGTTGTGTCGTGCTCCATCATGCCGCACCGTTTATTATAGACTATTCATTGAAGTTTGTTTTATATATTGAATTCATTATAGAAATAGTACTCAGTGCTTTATGGGTTTAAATAAAAATATTTTTTTACGGGTTGGACTGTTTAACGCTGGCTCATTAGGGACACAACATAACGAATTTATTGCTGCACTCGATGATCTAACTATCGACATATTAGCGATTAATGACACATGTTTACGACCGTGGCAAGATGATCGTGCCGGGGTATAGGCTAAGGCACACGCCAAGACCGCTTTGCGTACGCGGAGGCCGTGGCGGTGGAGTAGAGTTTTATGTAAAACAATGTTTAACTGTGCGAACGTATAAACATCCCGAGGCCAATAACGTCGAACAGATGTGGGTAGGGATAACCGTCAACAAACGTCGCGTAGTCATCGGCACTGCGTACAGGCCACCCTGGCTCGATTTGAATGATTTTATTGATGCAATTATGCAATCTTTTACTTCATTTTCTTATGCAGATCATATTGTGTTGCTAGGTGACTTCAACGTAAATTTATTACAAACAGCTTTACAATTTCTTGCACTATACAAATATGTTCCAATTATTAACGGAGCCTACACTACTCGGACCAAAGTAGCACACTAATTAACGTTATTTGCACAGATTCGCGGGCAAGAGATGTGCGAGTGACCCACATAGATGTACTTGGTTATCATGCCATAGTTTCAGCTACCCTTAATCTGAAAAAAGACAGAATCCTGCCGCGTTGGATTACCATTCGAAACTTGAAAAATATAAATATTGGTCTTTTCATTAGTGATTTAAATAGCGTAAATTAGAATGCTTTATGTTGTCATAATAATGTCAATGACATGGTTGGCATTTTTAATGAAATAGTTTTAAATTTATTTAACCTCCATGCTGCTATACAAAAAATGAAGTGTAATGATCACCATCCGTGGATTACTGACGTAGTAAAGTTAATGATAAGTTTTAGAAACGAAAGCTGGGTACGAGCAAAGACTACTAGGAACGAGTCGCAAAAGCAATACTACAAAGATATGAAAGTTGTTGTCATTCAGGCATTAGAATGAGAAAAAAAGCTTATCACGAATGCTATATTAATACTTACATTAATAACCCTCAAGTACTATGGCGTAACTTAAAAAAATTATCTTTGGTACCGAATAAAAAAAATAAATCAATAGAGATACCGGCAATGCTCAATGACCCTAATATAATACATCAGTATCTTTGTCTGACCTTTCTTACTGGAAGTTGAATCGGTTTCGATCCAGTAATTTTGACGACCTTCGTGGCGCAGTGGTATGCGCGGTGGATTTATTAGACGGAGGTCCTGGGTTCGATTCCCGGCGGGGCAGATTGAGATTTTTCTTAATTTGTCTTGGTCTGGCTGGTGGGAGGCTTTCGCCGTGGCTAGTTACCACCCTACCGACAAAGACGTACCGCCAAGCAATTTAGCGTTCCGGTACGATGTCGTGTAGAAACCGATAGGGGTGTGGATTTTCGTCCCACTCCTAACAAGTTAGCCCACTTCCATCTTAGACTGCATTATCACTTAACATCAGGTGTGATAGCAGTCAAGGGCCGACTTGTAGTCGATAAAAAAAAAAATAAAAAAAATTTTATTCTGCAACCAGTGGAGGAACATAAAGTAGCGATGATTATTAAGAATCTGGAATCAAATGCATTAGGTGTAGACGATTTATCTCTCCAAATGCTGTTGCTGACTCTGCCTCAAACCTTGCACGTTAACACTTCAATTATAAATCAGTCCATATTAACGAGTACGTTCCCCAATGTATGGAAGATTGCAAAAGTTATTTATAAAGACTTGTAAAGGCCAATAAGTATTCTACCTTGCGTTTCAAAAATTCTAGAAAAAGTTGTATCGGAGCAGGTGCAGGAAAATAATGGAATTATACCTATCTACCAATCAGGTTTCCGTAAAGGATATAGCACAACAACAGCTATAGCTAATGTGGCTGGATATATTTTATCAGTTCAAGATCAGGGTATGGGCACTTTACTTGTTCTTTTAGAACACAACCCTTCTCCTTTCAAAATTATCTTACTATGGTTTCGAAATGTCAGCAGTCAAATGGTTCGACAGCTACCTCACAGACAGATCACAGTTGGTAGAAGTTGCGAATGCAAATGGCACGACATCAATCTCGGATCTATCACCAGTAACTAGAGGGGTTCGTCAGGGTTCGATCCTAGGTCCTCTGATATTTACAATTTATACTGCCGATATCATAAAGTGTATTAGGAACTGTTTATATCATCTTTATGCCGATGACGAGCAGTTATACATTTCTTTTAACCCAAAAGACACAGCAGAAGCGAATTTAAAACTTAATACTGATCTACAACAAATATATGTATGGTCAAAAAAAATGTCTTGTACTAAATCCTTGTAAATCGAAATGTATGGTTTTTGGCTCAAAATCAATAATTACTAAAATTAACACATATAATCCAATTGTTACAATTAATAACAAGCGATTATTGCAATTGGAGATAAGCAGCAACCTTGAAACAGCCCCACATTGTAATGTAGGGGTTTTGAGTACTCATTGTTTGCTGCTATGGTGAATTTCAATTTTGAATAGTAAGAAGTGATTAAATCAATAACTAAATCAGGAAAATTGTACCACCTCAAGGCGAAAGTCAATAGATCATGCTGCACAGAACCAAACGCATTTTCTAGGTCTATCCAGTAGATCGTAATTTGCCTCTCATATTTTCTAGCATCCTTGAGACTTTCGCCTAGAAGTGAATTGTGTTCTAGGCAACCAGAAATCCCGGGCAAAAACCCTTTCTGGTGATTAGGCCCGAAATACCTATTGTTTATTATGTCCTTTGTCATTTTTGTTTGCAATATACTGAAAAATAATTTGGAAATAGTATTAAAAGTAGTTAAAGTTATCGGTATAGTGTCCTTTGTATGAGTTACTTCGACTTTTTTTGGAATGAGGACAAAAATCGCTTCGCCAAATGTCGCTGGTATTTGTTGTCCTAGCCAGATCTTATTAAATATGTTTAACAGATGTTTACGGACTGAAGCACATTTTTTGGACACAATATAGGGGATGCCATCAGGGCCTGGTGCAGATTTTGATGTTTTCTTTCTGATTGTATTGTTTATTTCCTCTATGGTGGGTGGAATACTTTGAAAGTTTGAATACTTTGAAAGAGGATTGTTAGGCCTTAGTGTATGAGGATCTGAATATAGCCTCCCCTGTCTTGGTACCTCATATGTGCTTTTAAAGTGGTCGTAAATCTGCTCATTGGTTAGGAAAGTTTTCCCTTTTTTTCCTTGAAAATGCTTTTTGAGTACTCAAAGGGGTTTTTATCAAAATCGACTTCGTGTTTAGCCCTGTATAAGTTATCTATACTAATATTATAAAGAGGTAAAGTAAGTAAGTTTGTAAATAAAACTCTGTCGGAGCTAATCTTCGGAACTACTGATCCGATTTTAAAAATTCTTTCACCAGTAGAATGCTACGTTATCGGTGAGTGTTATGGGCTATATTTTATATTTGTATTGTATATATTACCCGAGTTATCACAATTTAATGTCGCGCGGGTCGGACCGTGAAATTTATTAAATTTAGCTTTATTCGCGTACGCTACCTTAGATATTGGATATAATTGAAAACATTGTACAAAAACTTTATGCATCTTTTTTATTTATTTTTTTTATTTTATTTATTAAGGTTACCAACAGGTTAACAATTTTCATAAGTATAACAACAGTAAGATCTTAAAAACTAAATGTTTAATTGTAAACCCCCTTTTAGTAAACACAACATGCTAACTTAAAAATACTACAGTAGAAAAGACAAACAAAAAGCAAACACAAACTACAATAAACTATCAAACACAATTATAATTATAAGCAAGACAAACCAATTTTACATACATACACTAATTCTTATATTATAAAAATTCTAACCTTATTATATAATTATTATAATTCTAAACTATCCAGAAGAGTAACTTGCTAAAAGGTAGTTTTTAATTTTTCTTTTAAATTTGATAAAATTGTCACCTGTAATGTCAATATGAACAAACTTATGAAAACAATTATAGGTATATATCATTCTATTTACTGGCGCAGAAAACCCGAGATTAGTTTTACTTGTTCTGGCCACTAACGGTATGTAATTTTTTACTCGACTGAATGGCCTAGGAATTTTTATTGATATTTTGCTCAATAGGTTTGAAGAGTCTATAGAGCCATTAAAAAGTTTGTGTAAAAAACATAGGTCCAAAAGCTTCCTACGATCATACAGGTTTAGCAACTTATAATGATTTAATTTAGAAAGGTAGCTGGGCTCAACGCTACGATAGACACCACTAGAAATACCGACATAATGCAAGAAACGTTTCTGAATACGCTCGATCCGTAACGAGTGCACACCATAATATGGACTCCATGCCACCGAGCCATATTCAAGTATACCTCTCACCAAGGTATTGAAGAGCAATAACTTTGTGTGAGTGCTCCTAAATTTCTTAGAATTACGTTTTATAAATCCAGCAATCTTTGAGGCCTTTTTACAAATATTATCAATATGTGGTATAAAACTTAACTTTTTTATCAACACCGACACCTAAATCTCTTACATAATTTAATCTTTCTATCTTGTAATTATTTATTGTGTAATCAAATGTAACTGCGTTAACTTTTCTGTGGAACGAAACTTAATGACATTTTTTATGATTTAATGACATTTTGTTAGCTAAACACCATTGAGTTAATCGATTTAGATCTTCCTGTAAAATATCTGTGTCATTAGTAGCCCTAATGACACGGAATGCTTTCAAGTCGTCTGCATATAGAAGAACTTCGGAATTTATGAAACAGCTCACAATGTCGTTAATAAAGATGTTAAATAGAATTGGTCCAAGTAACGATCCCTGAGGGACACCAGAGTGAGCTGTATATGTTTTGGAGGATTGAAATCCACCTAACACGACTCTCATGTGCCTGTCAGACAAATACGAGCTAAACCAATTTAAAATGTTTCCAAAGAAACCGTAAGCATGTAATTTATTTAGAAGAATGTTATGATCCACTAGGTCGAAAGCTTTGGAGAAATCGGTGTAAAGGCTATCGACCTGTAAATTTTTGTCGACGTGAGTAGCAAGATAGTCAACATAGGTTACAAGATTAGTTAATGTGGATCTATATTTATAAGATCCATGTTGTCTGCCGGATAGAATACACTTCATATGCCAATTAATATGAGGACATACTAACGACTCAAATACCTTAGCGAAAATAGGCAGCTTTGAGATAGGCCGATACTTCGTGATATCTCTTCTATCACCTTCTTTAAAAACAGGCACAATTAAGCTTACTTTCCAAGTTGAAGGAAAAATTCCTTCCAAAAGAGATCTGTTAAAGATGTCGGCAAGGGGAGAAGCTAAACTGTCAGCACAATTTTTAATAAATACAGATGGAATTAAGTCAGCTCCAGCCCCTTTTCTGACATCAATATCCAACAGTTTTCTCTTTACTTGTTCCACAGAAAAGGTTAAATTAGATAGGACGACGTCATTGTCAAAAAATTCATTAGTAACATATGAGGAAGAAGAGTCAGGGAGATTAGAGATAGGTACTTTATATATACTACTAAAATGATTAACAAATTAATCACAAATACGAATACTATCGGTTAATGTATGATCATTATAGACCATAGATGCGGGAATGTCACATTTATTTTTCCGTTGTTGTTTAAGGTAAGTCCAAAAGTATTTTGTATTTTTTTTAATCTTAAAAAGTTCTACAAAAAAGTCCGCGCTAGCATATATCTATCTTTTATATTTTGGCAGATATATAACTCTTTGTGTTTTAAAAAATCGTTTAATTCATATGCTTATGTTTACGTCATTATTTATACAACTAAACTTAAATCCTTATCAAAATAAATTATTTAATAATCACAAGGTAATATCCAAGAGATAAGATTTGCCTTTTACAGTATCTTAATTAGTTATATAGTTTCGGAGATATTACAAAATTTTTAAAAACAACTCTGCTATATCGACCAAATTAAGTTGACCTCCTCCATGTTATGTTATGCGTACTGAATAGGGGTCAACATTTTGGTACTGATATTCTTTGAGAATTCGATCTTTGATCTTTTCTTTCAATTTATTTGACGTGGCAGTCCAAACAAACGAACAAACTTTTTCTTTTAATATACATTAATATACGAAAAAGTTTGTTCGTTTGTTTAAACGGGCTTATCTCTAGATCTGCGTGACGGATTGTAAATTATTTTGTTTATTATGAAAGCTAGACTCAAAAGTGAAATAGACTATTTAATACAAGCTCACATCAGCTGGCCATAAATATATATTGCTAATGTTAATGTACTGTAATATAGTACAATGTTTTACAAAAATGTAGATCTTTAGTACACGGGACGGGACGAAGGATATTGCTTCACGGGAAACTATAAAAAAATTAAATTGAGAGGGGTAGCGGGAAAAGAGCACACTTTATATGAAAGTCTGTCTTTAAAATTAAAAGATTACCTAAGAGGTTTTTACGCGGACGAAGTGACTGCTAGTATATAATAAAATGCAAAATTATGTTGGTAATTTGGTGTTGACTGTTAATATCAATCTGCCTACGTGTTATTCAAAGTGAATCAAAGCTCACGTATATAAAACGTATAAAAACTTTTTAATGAATGCTGCCGGCATATTACTCAACGGTTACCTACAGTAAGTATAGCCTATAGTGGGTTCGTAGAATGATTGAGAATGAAATATTTTTATTGAAGTGATAACTTCTTAGATAAGGTAAACCGCCCCATTACATAACGCATTACGGCGCCAGTCTGTCTGGCTTCCATTTCACTCACGCATACGGCGGCGGTAGGAAGACTCCTCCTCTCTGACTCTAACCCTGTCGTTTTATACAAAAGATAATTTAACGTATGTCTATATAAGTAATCATCAAAAATTCTTTAGAATTTTTCGTACAGTAAAATTTAACGAAACAGGCACATGATCTACGTTTCCACGAATTAATGCCCTTATAACAGAGCAATACCTACCTCTCCAAACCTATTAGAACGACGTCGGACAATGCGCTGCTCTCTATAACATAATATGTAAAACATCTTAGGTTGCCCTGCACTCGTCAACCTAAGGACCATGTGTCTGTAATTACATGGTCAACCAGAATGGAACAGACAAAAGCGGTTCTTCCCCGCACGCGCCCTGTCACAAAAACGTCAATAACCATTAACGTTTGCAGACATGCGGTGTTAATATTGCTCTTCTACAGTCTGTTAAAAACTAAGTTACCTAACAGTCAACTTATTATAGCGCTAATTGTCTTAGCGGGGCGAATACGTAGAATATCGTGAAGGTCACGACCATCCATCCATGAATCCGGCGCATCACAGAATCAAGAACTAGAGGCACCATGAATTTTATGTTGAAATTGGAAATACCCAAGTACTGAAGTAAAAATTACCTACTGATTTGAAACATAAAGTATATCTTCTCCTAAACCTTCGAAGATTATAAGTTCTGCACAAAATTCATGTTATAAAATCTTACTACAACAATAGGTATCTAAAAATTTTAAATATTGGTTACGGTTTGAGAAAACTATTAATTTCACAAGATTTCGGTGAAAATCTCCTGTAACTACTGAACGGCTCAACCGACCTGGAATTGAGCACATAGATACTCGTACATTACAGTCTGGAATTGAGCACATAGATACTCGTACATTACAGTCTGGAATTGAGCACATAGATACTCGTACATTACAGTCTGGAATTGAGCACATAGATACTCGTACATTACAGCTCGTACATTACAGTCTGGAATTGAGCACATAGATACTCGTACATTACAGTCTGGAATTGAGCACATAGATACTCGTACATTACAGTCTGGAATTGAGCACATAGATACTCGTACATTACAGTCTGGAATTGAGCACATAGATACATTACAGTCTGGAATTGAGCACATAGATACTCGTACATTACAGTCTGGAATTGAGCACATAGATACTCGTACATTACAGTCTGGAATTGAGCACATAGATACTCGTACATTACGGTCTGGAATAGCACAAAGGTTGCTTTTTATCGGTTTTTAAATATTTTCGTGATATTTTTACATATTAACTTAAAAGTATTACAGTTAGGTTCTTTGCTACTAACATCTGCCTTTTCTATCGTTGCTCAAATTTAATTATTGACAAATTCATTAAAAACTTGTACTCAATGATAGGCATTCGTGATTTCATTTAAGATTGTTATAAAAAAGTATGCAATTTAGTATAACATGTTATGGACACCCTAAAGAATTCTAAGTAGTCGTATCACAAAAAATTGTGGCACACGCAACTTTTTGTTTGGGTAAACGACCGCCCCTGGACACGACCGGCAGTGCAGTTCGCACGCACGATACTTCCAGACTTTTCTACAACTGATTCATAAAAGCCCCTTGAGCAGGAAAAACCCTTGACGTCGATGAAATTAAAATTGAGATAACTGCACGTAATTGCGGGGCCAAAAATACGATAATAATTTGTGAATGATGCTTTTTTGTTTTACGACGTCATTTTATTAATACCTGCACGTAATTTTCTCACTTTGTGGGTTATATTAATTAAAAGTTGTAATAATACAGTAACAGATGTTACTTTATATTTCTATGTATTTCAAAGGCGCGTAAAAACTTTGCTAGTTACACGAAAACTGAAGGTAAAGTCTTATGTACTACAAATATACAGATCTGAGGTTTGTATATTTAAATGTGAACGGAGCGTAATTTTTTTATCAAGCCCATAAATAAAACTACTAAGCTTTTCTGAAATAGCAGTTGCCCTGACTCGTTACTGAACTCTATACGTTGTATGAAAATCCTATTAGAAAAACTATATCGGGAAAAACCATAGCGACCAGCGGACATATTGTGTATACTGACACTGAACAAAGTGCGATTCAAATTCACACCTGTCTGTCTCTATCTAATACGATTCTTGAGATAGAGAGATTGAGTCTTTGAAACGTACACTGTTGACAAAGACTAAAAAAATAATTGATCCTACAAAAATATCTAAGTATGAATAAAATAATTGATCCTACAAGAGTATCTAAGTATGAATAAAATAATTGATCCTTAAAGAGTATCTAAGTATTAATAAAATAATTGATCCTTGAAGAGTATCTAAGTATGAATAAAATAATTGATCCTTGAAGAGTATCTAAGTATGAATAAAATAATTGATCCTTGAAGAGTATCTAAGTATGAATAAAATAATTGATCCTTGAAGAGTATTTAAGTATGAATAAAATAATTGATCCTTGAAGAGTATCTAAGTATGAATAAAATAATTGATCCTTGAAGAGTATCTAAGTATGAATAAAATAATTGATCCTACAAGAGTATCTAAGTATGAATAAAATTTTCCACAAAACGCATGATTAAATAATGCGTTACAGAATAGATACTCAACAAGGAATTGACCGCAACGATATTTGACACCGATGGCCAACCAATGAGACGATATTATGTAAACAAGCTACTATTGTGGGCCAAGAAGAACCTTTATCGAGTAATAGTTTCTTACATGCTCTATCTTTTGAAGTAATGTTGTAGATACAAATCGTTGCTATAAATCTCTGGATTTGGACCGAAAAAACTAACGGTACGTTGTAATCTATACTAATATTACAAAGAGGTAAAGTTTGTATGTTTGTAATTTTGTAAGTTTGTAAATAAAGTTCTGTCGGGGCTAATCTTCGGAACTACTGATCCGATTTAAAAAACTCTTTCACCAGTAGTATGCAAGTTATCGGTGAGTGTTATAGGCTATATTTTATGTTTGTAGCATATATTATATTAACCAAGTTATCACAGTTTTTGTCGCGCAAGTCAGATCGCAAAAATCTGTTAAATCGGCTTTATGCGCGTACGCTGCCTTAACTATTGAGAATAATTGAAAGCAATTAATGGGGATTTTATGTATCTTAAAAAGTTCTACAAAAAAGCCCGCGACAGCATATATCTATCTTTTATATTTTAACAGATATATAACTTTTTGTGTTTTAAAAAATCATTTAATTCATATGCTTACGTTTACGTCATTATTTATACAACTAAAATTAAATCCTTATCAAAACAAATTATTTAGTAATCACAAGGATATTATAGAGATAAGATTTGTCAATTTTCAAGATTCAAGATTTGTAATAAACATACTGTAAGTATCTTAATTAGTTATATAGCTTCGGAGATATTACAAAATTTCTAAAAAACATAACAATGCCGCTATAACGTCCAAATTAAGTTGACCTCCTCCGTGTTATGTTATACGTACGTCAACATTTTGGACTGATATTTTTTGAGAGTTCGAGCTTTGATCTTTTCTTTTAATTTATTTGGCATGGCAGATCATATTTATATAATATACGAAAAAGTTTGTTCGTTTGTTTAAACGGGCTAATCTCTAGATCCGCATGTCGGATTTAAATTATTTTGTTTATTGTGAAAGCCAGACTCAATAAAAAATTTAGCAGTTTGTGGGTTCTAGGTCCTTAAAGTATAAACCTTGGCTGGCATCGACTCCTAGATATGCTTAAGTAAATTAAAGCAACTAACTAATCTAGACTAAAGTTCTAGGTATTCAGAGAGAAAAATCTGTTCAGTGGTTTGGAAGATATGAGTTAATAAACGATATTGCACGCATACACTCAAGATAGTGCGAAAAATGTAACCCTTCTTGGCAGTCGGTTAAAAAGATTGTGAAAGATTGCTATTCCAAACAGTAACGCGCTAGCAGGTACTCCATCATGCACAAATGATGAATCAATGCACGAGTGCGGATTACCCACGTGGAAGTATTCCGGATCGCATTTACTTCTCATTTTGCCCATATCTAACGCGCATGACAATCACCATTTGTGACTAGAATATTCTTAAAGTCGTGACTTGGAAGTCTATGACCAATTATCATCATTACTAATCGAGTATCGTAATATGAATCTTAAAAGCTGACACGTAAGGTGTATTATTGAATTTTAATTTCAGGAATTTATTGGACTATTTGATAGTGAGGGTGTTAAGTTAAGGTGCTAATGTTTTAGATTAATTAAGAGATAATTATATGAAGGCGTCAGCGTCGAATTGAATATCGACAAAATAGTCGTAGCGGTCACATCGAAATAATAGAGAATGCAATTGAATCAAGTGTCTTAACCATGAATAATACGATAATTTCATAATTTTGCTTATGCTTATAGATTAAGGTAGGTAAGGCCTCTCTACCAATGTAGAGATAACTATAGCCTATGTACCATACCCTATTCATATTCTGCTTTTGGAAGACTGATTGTCTTGGTTCTTGTAGTAAACTATTTTACTTTTAATTCTAATGGAATTAAATAATTATTTTTCTTAAACACGATAAAAAATTTCATAAAGTCTCCTGTGCCCGTAATTAAATGCGTTAAGTAGTCAGCCTTATATGTACAGAAGCAATGTGAAAATGTCTTTCATAAACGCTAAGCATGTGCTTGAAAATCTTCCGGTATCATTACATTGCCACAAAGAATAGCGCATTTCAAGATAAATCTCGGTGAATCATATAAAATGAGCACTTTATGATTAGGTACAATGGCGTACGCGTGTAGCGGAGTAGCTGCAGTTATGGAGCAGAGGTTTATGATTACAATGGCGTACGCGCGTAGCGGAGTAGCTGCAGTTATGGTGCAGAGGTTTATGATTACAATGGCGTACGCGTGGAGCGGAGTAGCTGCAGTTATGGTGCAGAGGTTTATGATTACAATGGCGTACGCGTGTAGCGGAGTAGCTGCAGTTATGGTGCAGAGGTTTATGATTACAATGGCGTACGCGTGGAGCGGAGTAGCTGCAGTTATGGTGCAGAGGTTTATGATTACAATGGCGTACGCGCGTAGCGGAGTAGCTGCAATTATGGTGCAGAGGTTTATGTAGGTTGTTTAATGTGAACATTACTCGTATATTTGGTGAGTGTAAGTAACTCTGTCTTTTTGTTACTGAATCACGCCTAAACTCCTGAACTGATTTAAATAAAATTTGATACAGAAACAGCCTCTAGAGCCTGAGAAAAGACATAGGCTACTTTTTGTTGAACTTACCGCCAAGCGATTTAGCTAGATTTAGTTTCGGGTCGATGTCGTGTAGAGACCGAGATGGATTTGGATTTCATCTAACAAGTTAGCGCGCTTCCAACTATATCGATACAATCACTATCATCACTTACTATCACGTGTGATTTGAGTCAAGGGCTAATTTGTAATGAATAAAAAACACGAACATACAGAATTGACTGAAGGACTTAAGGAAGTTTATCGTTTCATATTTTTTATTATAAGGAGATGATAAAAGTAAAATATGAAAAAGTTCACTACTCAACGCGTAATCGAAGAGAAACGTGTAACTACAACTGTGACGAGAACCTGTGTTGTAGAACCATGTGTGAAGAGGCAAATGCCGGCCACCACAAGCTCTTACACTATTGCGGAATTTAGTTTATTACATAATTTTTCATCTTAATCTTTTCATAAAACATTTCTGTTATAACATCGTCAAAATAAGACAAATGAACTACTGGGGGTGAAAGCGATAAGCTGGTAGTTAAGACACAAGAACACACTTTGAGATAACACGTCGGCGCCATTGTTGTGTTATCTGGTGTTAAGAATGTAAATATTTCTTTTAGCATCTGAAGGCCGTTAGATAGTTTAGTACTTTGATAGCGAAGAGCATAATATTACCACTATCTTAAGTGATTTACAGAAAATTTGTTGCATGATCATAATCGTTTCGGCGCAGACTTTGGAACACTCTTTTTTAACCGACGAAAAATCTGTAGGTGATAAAGATGCGGTGACATTGACATTTTCTTCCGTGTTCTGGGCTTTGTTTTTAGCAAAAAATTCGACACGTATATTTTTTATATAAATGTATGTACCACGCATAACTTTTTACAGAGTTGTCCGATTTTGATAATTCTTTTTTTATTATAAAGGGCACACTTCCAATATGGTCTCACAGTCATCATGGTAGGATCTGATGATGATATCCTGGGAAAATTGAAGAAACTCTTCAAATTTTATAGGCACACTTGCAGCGATTTCGGTTTTTGTGTAAGTATCGGTAGTATTTTGGCTATAAGTGTCATATAATATACTATGAGAGTAAAGTACGAGTAGGTTACGTGTTTTTAAATCACTAAAAAGTAAGAAATAAAATTTTTCAACAAAAAAATTAACAAAAAATAGACCCGATTCAAAATGCACTAAAAAGTAAAAAATAACTGTGTCATTTAGTTGCTTTAATTTACTTAAGCATATAATTATGTGAGTCGGTGCCATCCAGGGTTTCTACGTTACCTAGAACCCACAAACAGCTGTACTACGTTAAATAAATATTCATTAAACTTGGTTGGCACTTGGCACCGACTTCATAGATATGCTTAAGTAAATTAAAGCAACTAAATGACGCAGTTATTTTTTACTTTTTAGTGCGCTTTGAGTCGGTTCTATTTTTTGTTAATTTTTTTTTTATTTAGTTCAAGTTCAAGTTGAACGCTGGGTGTTCATATTCTTTTTCGCGGGCGACTGCTATATAGCTATAATGACGCAGGCGAGCGCTAAGAAACGTTTTTTCTAATGCTCACCTCCTTAAGGGGCCAAACGGGAGTTGAAGTCTACACCAAGTTTCAGTTATATATAATTAAATAACAGATCCCCATTAATTCACATGGAACTTGTTACGAATGTTTCACTTGGTTCAATGCGAGTTTGATGAGCTAGTTACAACGCGACGAATACGACGCGACTCGAAGCTGCCAACGCGTAGAACGGGATCAAAACAACAGCATTCTCTGCTTGCGGTGAGGCCTTGGTGTAGCCGTCTGTGACGGGACGCGACGCGTTGCGCACCTGTGTCGTGTCGCGTAGCATCTTCTTGCATCGCGTCACATTTGTCGCTTACGTACACCTCATAAGTCAAAAATATGGTCTTATTGGAGAGAAATTTCATATTATTTCCTGATAAATTTTTTAAAGTCAGTTCCAAAAAATATTAAAAAGCGAAACAATAAAAAAATGCATTATTCTATTAATGTGTAGTTAAAGAATTTGTCTTTAACTACAATTGAACAATTGAACCTACTACTACCTAGTCGTGCAGATGTCACTACCCACTCATCTCACTCGAGCTCGCGACGTCGGACAAGACGTAAATAAGGAAAACATCTGTGGAAAATACTTATAATTAATTTGCGACGTGTCAACTGCCAATGCCATCTCAAACAAAAAATATTTCGACTGAATGTTGATTTGGGCTAAAATAAGGAAAAGCTTTTAACCTTTTAACCCAATTTTCATATAATTTAAAGGGTTTCCTACCGCGCTGTAGAAGACGAATAAAATCCTATTGCAAGGTTAATTGCACAAACAATAAGTGTAGAGATGCGCGCTGAAGTGAAGCTGTGTTGTAAATAAGTGTAGAGATGCGCGCTGAAGTGAAGCTGTGTTGTAAATAAGTGTAGAGATGCGCGCTGAAGTGAAGCTGTGTTGTGAAGAAGTGTAAAGATGCGCGCTGAAGTGAAGCTGTGTTGTAAATAAGTGTAGAGATGCGCGCTGAAGTGAAACTGTGTTGTGAATAAGTGTAGAGATGCGCGCTGAAGTGAAACTGTGTTGTAAATAAGTGTAGAGATGCGCGCTGAAGTGAAGCTGTGTTGTGAATAAGTGTAGAGATGCGCGCTGAAGTGAAGCTGTGTTGTGAATAAGTGTAGAGATGCGCGCTGAAGTGAAGCTGTGTTGTGAATAAGTGTAGAGATGCGCGCTGAAGTGAAGCTGTGTTGTGAATAAGTGTAGAGATGCGCGCTGAAGTGAAGCTGTGTTGTGAATAAGTGTAGAGATGCGCGCTGAAGTAAAGCTGTGTTGTAAATAAGTGTATCTATTTGAAATATTCCTCTTACGATGACTGAAGTCAATTAACACTTGCAACATTGATCTTATTAAAACCGTTAGCGGAGACAATTAAATAAAAATGCCTTGCAGTCTTACCTTGTTACGTATATTTTAATGTTGAAGTCATATAAACAGTAAATTACCTTCACCTTCCTACAATATTTTTCTTTAATGCGCGCCGTAGGTATATAATGTACAATTGTTAGGACGTCCTCATCATCTTTTCCCGTTGGCCTCTGAGAAGTGTCAAGCGCTTCCGGTGTTCTGTGGACAATATTTGCAACGTACAACATGCCAGCGCTGTAAGGATGTTACAGCTTTGCCTTGAACCTCGAGATAGTTGCTTTGTGAGTAGGTGTGTAAGGACTTGGTTTCAATTTCAAAATCGTTTATTTGTAGTAGGCTTACTTTCCAAGCACATTCGAAAATATATGTTACAATATATATAGTTTCAAATTAAAACAAATACTGCATTCAAAACGCACTAAAAAGTAAAAAATAATTGCGTCATATAGATTTTCTATGGATTTATATATTTCCTTTTGGTACATTTGAGAAACTTTAAATAGGAACTTAATAAGAAACATTATCCAACATTAGAAGGTTTGTTTTTATTATATGGCAAAGTAACTTTTGCCTACTCCTTACCTCCCTCCCTCTCTCCCTCCTACCTCACTCATGAGTAACGATGCGTTCTAAGATGTTAGGTATAACTAGCATAGAAAGATTTAATTATAAAATAAAAAAAGTCTCCTATTACTACTTCTTTATCTGAGACATTTTTAGTCTCTTTGTAGGTAAGAGGAATCATTTATAAACACTTCACCTTTATTAGACTTACTCTTGAACCAACAATCGATTCCCTATTGGAAATGTCAAACGAATAAATTAAAGGATTGTCGCGGATAATCCACGCGCATATAATGTCAAAATCATTAATAACTAACATGCAAATCGGAAGTGCGTTGACTTTGATGAAGATATTACAATGCTGCGCGCGCGTTCTGCGGGGACATCGCTTAGCGCGACGCCGGATGAATGTCGACGCGCTTACCTTGCTTATGACATTGTTTATCACTTCTAATGTGTCATTAGGTGTCATTATATATTTTTATAGCGATTAATGATGGAATATACTACACGTGGTAGGTTCGAGGACATTTTTGCCAAGAAGAAATCTTCAAGGATAAATGACGGCACTGACGAGACCACACCAGGCAATACGTCCCCACGGAACTACAGCATGCCAATCAGCTCTAGGACACTAAGCTAAGCAAAGGATATCCCACTTACACCGCTCACCCACTAAAGAGAAATCCGGAGGTCCTCCGGAAAGAAGGCAGATAGTTAAAATATTCTTCCTCGATCTTCCATCGCTGACAGTGTTCACACTCTATGCCTGGCCTCGCAGCCACTACATCGTCAAGTCATCAGCTATCATCTCAAATGGAGCCGCAGCACTCGGGCTTACAAGGGCTCGAGGTTACTTGACGTAGTACCCCGCGGCGCGAGGATCTACCAATGAGTAACATAACAGCTAAGTTACTTCGTTCTGTTGGTTTAGTGAAGTTATCATCAGGAAAGTTAAGATGTAAGGGATTTATGAATATTATAATTTCTATAATTAGAAACGTACATTCTCAATGCAAATATGCGCCCTTATCAGGAATGTAATCTCCTGCAACGGTACAGCGGTTATAGCTCATTGTTTATTTGATTGTGCACTTAACTAAAAATTACTTCAAAGAACAGTTGGGAGAAATAATATGAAATAGAAATCAGAACAGGGCTGTCTGATCGCCTTCAAATTAAAACTAGTGTAAGACATATTCCATGATACTAATATGTTATAAAATGTAGAAATAAATATTTATTACTACATTGTTGGAACGAAGTTCCTTATCGCGCGTTGTGAAAGGGGGCTAGACGGAAAAAATTGGTACGAAAAGTTGTCACGACACTTTTTGATCAAAGGATCTTGCCGCCGCCTTTGATGTATGTGCGCGTGAGCGGCCCGCGCTGTATGCTGTCTCGCGCTCTCGTGGCGCCCTCTGGTGTTTCGGTGTACAACAACAAATATTATTATTACTTAAAAAAAATAAAATTTTATTACAATTCCTTCACTAATTAATCGAAAGGAACTTCGTTCCATCCGGGTGTCCCTTGACACCTCTCAACTTTTTTTTTATTTTATTTTGCACATCAATAACACCTGATTGTAATTTCTGGTGCAATCTTAAATGTTCGGCGTGTACGTGCTCTGTACGTGGTTGCAGGCAGGTTAATAACTAACCACGACTTAAGCCTCTCAAGATAATTTTAATTAGCCCAGCCGGGAATAGAACCCAGGACCTTCACCTTACAAATCCACCGCGCATATCGTTGCACCACGGAGGCCATCAAATACAATAATTAACAGAAACATGACCAAAGTATACTGTTTCAAGTAGGAATATCACGCCTGCTATTTAACTAATATTATATTACATTTATCTTGGTAGCGGAAGTAGGGGATGTCCATAGCTAAGCCTACCTGCTGACGGGGAGCCGGGCCACTCTCCTGTCGTCTGATAAGATGAAGCGCTGTATAAAACAATCATATATGGAAATAAACTTAACTGTCAAATATGTCAAGAAATCATAAGCGCGGCGTTGATACTTCCCCCAGCGATCTCTTTCACGAAGAGCTACTGTTACTAAATTATGATAATTTGGAATTACTTATTATCATATACACACATGTGACTCTTGATAAGAATTCGTTACACATTTACATAACTGTATTATCTGCGATGCGCATGTCGTTGATACACGTAGTAAGATTGTGAGTATTAAGCATGTAGTAACAATCCGATGATCCGAATGAATATCGATTGTTTAATACATTTTTGGGTTTTTGATTTGGGTAATTCCTTATAATTTGAAGTAAGTAGGCGCAAATTTTAAACAAATTATTAATAATAGTTAATAATATATTTGCTTTACTATAAACACCGATGAATCCAAGCAGGAAAAGTCACTCGGATCCGAAAGAAAACTCTTTACTCTACGTTTCACTCGGAAACTGGAGATACTCACTCTAGAACGAATCCAATGGAATATAAAGTTAGTAAAAACCACGGTTTGTAGCCAGTGTTGTGTGTTAGCAACTCACGTGATCGGTGATACGTTTAAGGTGATCTATTAACTTGTGGGGGTCTACCAACGCTGCATTCTCCGAGGCGGAGGCGCTTATCAAATCAAATGGTTACTAAATAATAATCACGATCCTCAACAACACGCAGGCGGATAATATCTAGACATGCGGATGTTGCGTTGTTAAGTCCATACAACTCCTACATTGGAATTGTTTTTAAATTGAATTATATCCCGAGCATGACGTCGACTGGCAACACTCCAGCCCGTACTTTTAGCTTGCATCTTCTTGAACGGTTCAATACCTGCCCACCAAAATATAAAATATTATAGGTTTGGTCATATGCTTTACAAGGAATTGTTTAGTATGTTCGGTTTGAATGCCAGTAGGTCTACTGATGCGACCGAAGAAATATCACGTCAAGAAATAACGAGAAACGCGTCCCGTCGATTGATTACATGGTCGAGGCGTCGTCCAATAAAAAATATCACTCTCGCTTTCATTGCATTGGGGCGAAAGTGAGAGCCACAGTTGCGAAGTCTTGGCTATATAACTAATCGAAGGGACTCGTCATCTCTCTCGTTATCTCTTAGCCGAGATATCTCTTGGGTCGCATCATATCTAGCCCTACTGGTTAGGTAAAAAGATATTTACTGTAATTTGAAGAGAAAATTAAGCCGTTATTGACCAGCTTGCCAACCTGCGTTGGAGTGAGTTTTAGCTTCGAATCTTTACCATCAATATCTGATTGTTTGAAGAATCCGTGGGGCGTGAACGTGCGTGGTGGGTCTACACTCCATATGAAAAATGTTTGGAGGCAAATGGATCGGTATTTTTCTTCGAGTAAGAAGTAAAACTAATAATAGCACACATAATAGAATGTATAATTGTAGGTATGTTATTAAAATAAAATATTAGAACTAATTAATATTGTAAAGTTTATTGCCTCCTCTTCTCATCAGAACCTGCCGGCAGTCACCGCTAATTGTTTAACTGATGAAGTGGGACATTAACAGGCTTATAATGATGATATGTCTTTGGTGATTATTAATCGTTATTAAAAAAAATACGACAATCAAAGACGGGAGCAGCGTGGAGCGCTTCATATCTCTCTAAAAGGAGAAGCTCAAGGTAACAAACTGAGGGAAGGTCCAGGCGCTACTATAGGCCTTCAAATGAAAGCTCACGATGTTGCAGTTAAAATATTTTTACTCGTATGTTCATCTACATTCTTTTGATTCCGTTATCAAATATTGATTGTCAGTGTTTATCACAATTACCTACGGAATGTTTGATGATAACCTGATAATAAAATAAATGATGACCTGAGATAATATAACAATTAATAGATACGTAACATAGATGTGAATATGTCGTAGTTATTTTCGTCTGTTTCTTATTTTTAAACAGTTTGTGTAGGATCTTTTCCTTAATTTAATCTTAAGGATATTCTTGAAATAAGATTTGTCTTTTAAAGTATGTTAATTAGTTACATATTTTCGGAGATATTACAAAATTTCTGAAAAGCGCGGCCCTGCCATTATGGCTTCCAAATTTAGTTGACCGCCTTCGTGTTATATTATACTCACTGAATAGAGGTCAGCATTTTTGGTACTTTCATGATAGAAACGTTAATACGGTGATGGATTAGGAAATCGATCTTTGTTTAAATATCTATTTAGTACACGGAAGAGTTTGTTCGTTTGTTTAAACGGGCTAATCTCTATCTGCGTGTTGGATTGTAAAATTATTTTTGTTTATTCTGAAGGCTAGAGTGAAATATACTATTTAATATCAATTTATACCCATCAGCTTGCCATAAATATATATTGTTAATTTTAATGTACTGTAATGTTTTAAGCAAATAAATAATTCTGATTCTGATTCTGATTCTGATGTACTGAAATGTCGTATAATGTTTAACAAAAATGTAGATCTTACACGGGACGGGTCGGAGGATATTGCTTGACGGGAAACTATAAAAAAATAAATTGAGAGGAGGAGCGGGGAATGAGCACACTTTATATGAAAGGCTGTCTTTTAAATTAGTTTGAGTGTATCTAAAAGAGGTTGATGACGGGCGCACGAAGTGGCGGCTGCTGAGAGGCGTGGCGGCTGCTGGGAGAAAATGTGCATTATTGGGCTTGGAGATGGCGGTTGCTGGGAGCGAGTCCAGGTCTGGCGAGTGGTGGCTGCTGGGAGGCGAGTGGCGGCTGCTGGGAGGCGAGTGGCGGCAGCTGGGAGGCGAGTGGCGGCAGCTGGGAGGCGAGTGGCGGCTGCTGGGAGGCGAGTGGCGGCTGCTGGGAGGCGAGTGGCGGCTGCTGGGAGGCGAGTAGCGGCTGCTGGGAGGCGAGTGCCGGCTGCTGGGGGCGAGTGGCGGCTGCTGGGAGGCGAGTGGCGGCAGCTGGGAGGCGAGTGGCGGCTGGTGGCAGGTTTCGGCTGTGGCTAGCTAATCTATCTTACCAGCAAAAACCTACCGCCAAACGATTTAGCTTTCCGGTACGATGTTCTGCTGAAAGCAATGGGGTGTGGATTTCATCCTACTCCTAATAAGTTAACTTCCTTCTTAAATTGTGTCATCAGCAGTCCAGGGCTAACTTGTAGTGAATAGAAACAGAGATCTAGATCAGTATACAAAAATACATAGATTTCTAGATTGTTCGATTCGATTTTGTAGCTATGTATTTATAGCTAATTACAATTTCCGCCCTTTATTTACGTCCTCGCCTTCACCTCAGCGCGCTAACTGAGCCGAACAAAAAACCAACCGCATAATGACTCAGACGAAAATATCCGAACTTTTGGCTTCCATTTATGTTTCGCTTTATATATACACGAGCGGACGCCCGCGACTTCGTCCGTGTAGTACTACTACTAGTAACTTGGTGTAGACTTGAACTCCCGTTTGACCCCTTAAGGAGGTGAGCATTACAGAAAACGTTTCTTTGCGCTCGCCTACGTCATTATGGCTATTCTAGCAGTCGCCCGCGACTTCGTCCGCGTGAAAACTTAGTGACTTTTAATTTAAAGGAGTTATATAAAGTGTGCTCTTCCCGCTACCCCTCTCAATTTAAGTAGTTTAGAGTTTCCCAGAAAATATTTCTTTCCGTCTCGTGTACGTACATTTTTATAAACATTGTACGATATTACAGTCCATTAACATTAACAATATATATTTATGGCAACCTGATATGTATGCCCTATTTAATTTTTAGACAGACTAGCATATAATAAACAAAATAATTTCAATCCGCAACCCACTCAATTTAATTTTTTTATAGTTTTTCGTAAGCAATATACTCTGTTCCGTGCGAAATAAATTGAAAGAAAATACCAAAGATCTAATTTTTAATAAACATTGTACCATATTACAGTACATTAACATTAACAATATATATTTATGGCAAGTTGATTTGTATATCTTGCCAAACCTGCTAAGTAAATTAAGAAAATACCAAAGTCAAATCTTCTCTTTAGAATATCCTTGTGAGTATCCAAAATGTATTCTGATAAGAATTTAGTTTAGTGGTATAACATAATACGGAGGAGGTAAACTTAAGTATATAATTGAACGATTTAGCGCAAAAAGTTTGTTATATTAATGAATTTAGTAACTTTTTGTAATATGCATGAACTTTCCAAAACAATTATATATATAACTAATTAATTTCACGGTCCGACTCGCTCCAAAAACTGTGATAATTCGGTTAATATATGCAATACAAATATAAAATATAGCCTATAACACTCACCGATAACGTGGCATTCTACTGGTGAAAGAATTTTTGAAATGGGATCAGTAGTTTCGAAGATTAGCCCCGACAGAACTTTATTTACAAATTTACAAACTTTACCTCTTTATAATATTAGTATAGACTAGCCTAATAACCTTTTTCTTATTTTTTAATAAATAATATTAGAGAGATAATCTTAAGAATAAACACTTTCCTCTAACGTACCCAAAGCTGTACTAGGAGTTAAACAATAGTTTACCATGCGGGAGTCGAACCCTAGGCTTTTCGGATTTCAGTCCAACCTCTTAATTGTGGAGTTGTTGACGCTTTTTCCTATAAGTGAGCCCTTTAATCTTAGACTGTGGGTTTGTTCGCACTCAATTCTGATTCTTTTCTCTTCATGGGACCAATACACGCGTATCGTCATACCTTTAGTAGATAAGACGTGAAAGCATAAACAAAAAAACTTAGATTTCCAATAATAATATTAGTTTGCGTCAATCATTATTCATGATGTGATATTATTCAAACACGATACGCAAAAAAAACGTCGGACAGTGTCAAAAATGACGAAGGTTTCGTCTTTTTTTAGTGCCTTATCGTAGTTGGTTGAAAAACGATAAACGATAAAAATATAAATTGATGTCGGGTAAAAAAACATCGGGTTTCTCAGGATTGTAAGTCGACTGTAGGACTTATTTCAACTGTTCGGAAAAGCGCAGAAAAGATTCCCATGACTTATCTAGATATTCGACGATTAAATAGTGGGGGTAAAGCATATTTAAACTATCTATAAACTTTCAGCACCTGGTTGACCGAGCTTCGCTCTGAATCCACCAAATACTTATATATGTCCTATATATCATTTATATATATAGTGGTTCTTAGTCTCGTGGGCTTTTTTCTAGGGTTTAATCAAGCACAAAAGAAAGTCTTTGTCTTCACGAACAGATTTATTGCAAGTTTACAATGTTTTGATACATGAAGTAGTTTCTATAATTCCTGGAGTATTATTAAGATTCAGAGCAGAGTTTATTTACACCCATCTTACTTTACTCCTTAATTTAATTTACTTCTTAAGAATACTTTTACACTGATCCAACTCGACCAAATATCCTCACCGCACTCTGGACAAAAACTGACCACCCAACCCCTTTGTTCCCCTCAGTATGGTGTAAATACTCTACTAGGACTTTGGCGCCCTGCTCTTTTATTGGTTAGAGTATTAAAACAAATCCTATTGGAGGTGACACAGTCAAAACAATCAAAGAAGATACTTTCATCTCACATCAGATCATGTGATGAGATATTACGCAACATTTAAATGTTATAAATCAAATTGAATTTAACTGAACACAACGTTTTAACTAAGCACCTATCTCATATCTATAATTAAATGATTAACAATTAGTTCTATTTTGATTACTTTCATAGACAACTTGTAACTTCATAGACTGTAATAGTACCATAGACTATCACAATAACTTCTTTATTCTAAAGCTTTACATTAATTCCTCCGACATATATAATTAACTGTATCATTTCAGAAGAAAATATCACGGTTATTTTACATTCATCTTCTCATTCAATAAGTATTTTGTATACAAAAGCAAGACCAAGGAAACTGACGATTGTATCTCTACGTCGCAGAACCCTCTACGAAACTTGTTCTTAATAATCCTAAAAACTGTTCAAATTCAAAGCCTGTGTTTACCTGATAACGTCCAGAAAATGTTACAGATAACTTTTTATTGATAAGTAATATTTGATTTACAATTAAATTACTGTTGTTATGTTAACAAATATCAGACAGTGATTTCAATACGTTATCAGCGATGCATCAAAGATTATCAATATGCTACTGCGGTTTCATCGCGTGTATTTTTTATGTTCACGCGACTCGCAGTTACGGAGGCCGTAGCTATTGTGAATGCAACCTGGGTTAGAGTTATTCCAGGCAGTGAACTAAGCCAGATTGACCAAACGACCGTATGCGACGTTATTTGTTCTATAATTTACCACTTTATCAAGCCCAACGAAAACAGGGCGGGATGTCATTCTCAGTTTGAACATTGCGCGCTCCGGACGCGTTTCAAAAACAAATATTATTATTTCGATAGCATCATTACGGTGTAATTACGATATATCGGTTAATAATAGTCCCGTAGCAAGACACGTAGCGGCCGTCTACGAGTTTGCAGTTGCGTGCGCGTACGCAGTGCGTTAGGATACCGTTCCAAAAGTTTTTATTACAATGGCAACCAAAAACGTACAAAGTAAGTATTTCTAGTAATTTTAAGGATATTATATGGAATGTATCTGCAATATACTCTCAATATTGACAATATTATTCGAATTTCGTACCGCCCAAAACTGCCACAAGAGGTTCACATTCAAAATTAATAATTTTGTTTTGTCTTTTGAACATTTGTCTGTTCCTTGAGATTTTTATACGTATTTTGTTTTCTTAAAAAACTTTAGTGTGTGAAAAAATAAAATATAAATAAAGTACCTCAGGTATTTAAATCGGTAAAGCTATTTTTTGGTTTTAGCTTTTCATTGCATAAATTATAAAGAAATATAAAAAATATCTACGGGTCTTTTGCAGCACTTCACATCCTATTTACAAAAATATAACAAGAAAAATTCTACATAATTATTTTTTGTAAAATTATGGAACGTTAGCGAATCACCAGAAATTCGTATATTAATCACATTTTAATTTAAAACACTTTATCAATAGATGTTAAAATTGGTATGTGTTAATGTGCAGATTGTTTAGGTACAAAAAAAATATTACCTACTGATCATCCTTTCACATATGTGTACGTTTTAAAAGTAAAATGGCCGTAAAACTAATATCTGAATTCCTTAACGTGAGCTATAGTAAGTTATATATATTACATAAGTCTAGTAAACCAGTTCTGTTTTTAGCAGTCACGGAAAAATATTAACAACGTCATTCAAAACAAAATGTAGATGAAGAAATCAAGTTAAGTCAAAAATCAATTTCTACTAAAATTGCAGAAGTTATTAGCGATTAATAACTTAAAGCATTACCTAAAAGAAATTCTTTACCTTCATGGCTGATTGACTCAAACTAATTAACGAAATGATTAAACGTATATAGGCTGATAATATGTTAATTATGTTCTAAATAAACATTTTAATAGTTCTTGTGTATACAACAACTGAGATATAAAACTCGTTTATAAAGAATACGAAATAATGAGCTGATTATAAACAAATTTTTCCATAGCTATCGCCTATTTCTGCAATATGCTGGAAGCATAATAAAAAAGTACCTAATTGTAATATGTAATAGAAACCGAGTGGCAACATAATAACCAAAACGTTAAGAAAGTAGGAAACTTTAAAAATTTAAATTTGTCACACCGGAATTACGTTGGAATAGAGTATATAAAAATTGGCAAGGCATAGGTACTTTAAGGCAGCTTAATTCCAAAGGAAGTTTTCGATTTGCGTTTATAGATTACAGAAATTGTTGTAAAAAATTTGCGGAAATCTTTACCTCAAAAAAATTGAAAATTATTTAATATTTTTTACTAATTTTTTTTTTGCATATTATGGAAGAGGCTGCTTACTTTCTTGCTGGCTATTGTCAGCAAAATCATTGTAGAATCTACTTTACTTGTAGAATTAATTTTTTGATTGAGCTTTTGCATGATTTTTCTACCTACTTGATTGTTTGTATATTTCTCTCTGTTTACCTAGTAGAGAGAGTCGACTAGTATAAAATGTAGTATACGCAATGTTGCATTAATAACACTCGTAGTGTTGCAGTGACTGAATTATATGCGACCTCTGTGTTGGGAACAATTTTTAAACAACTTTTTAAATTTGAAATTTGATTCATCATCGTCACTTAACATCAAATGAGATCGCAATCCAGCGCAGACGTATCGTTGATCAAAGGACTCATTCATAAGAGTTACAATATTTTAATCTTTAAGATAAAGTATTTAAATTTCATTTAAGTTATTATTACTAATAGAAAGGTTTATGAGGTACCCAACCAAACATATCCGAATTATATAAAGATTAGTAAAAGTATACTTTTTTATCTTTTGTTTAAATTGATAAAGTGTAAAGTCTAACGACAGACGAGATAGACGTGAGTTGTTTTGATAACTAATAGCCACTTATCGAAATGCCTAATTCACATCTGTCATTTGTTTATCAAACATATATCTATCGGCGATAATAGCGGGAGGAATTCAACATATCTTCAACATCGTGACAGTAATACTGTAGTAACGATGACAAGTTCGAGAGTTTACAGAGTACTATTTCTACATAGATCAAGAAAGTACTAATTGTCTATGCTCTTCATTTCCTTGGGTTTGTTTCCGCCTGAAGTCAAAAAAAGTTTCTCATACATTTTGACGTCTGTTGGTTTCGCTATTGGGAACCTGTTGGTTAATTCCCAATGGCCTTTTCTTTTAAGCAAAAAAATTCAAGTTCTAAAACAATTTTCAATCACGGAAAGAAATTCTATCTGATATATTTACTGAGAAAATTAAAAAATATTAACCTGATTTATCCCTAATTGAAATATTTAAAATGAACATTATATAATAGTTCGGACATGTTTTCGCTATCAGTAAGGCGCCATATAATCTAAATATTTAAGCGAATTGTTTCGCATTATCTAACACAAACTCTACGTGCTCTCTGCAAGCAAACGTGTGCTGTGAGAGTTTTATCACTGACGCCGGCATGCCGACGGACATCTTTAACTTTGTTGCAGTTCTTTGCTAATATTTTCATAACTTTATTATTATTTGATCACTATCATGTTTACAAACTTTGATGTGGCCACAGCCGAGGCATAGTTTTATCATGACTTTGTTATTTGAAAATTATTTGTAAGATTATTATGGACAAATCAAGTGTGCGAGCTGTTAATAATTGTTTTGTATAGGTATCCGACAGAAAAATATTGAAATTTAATAGTTCCACAGTACACTTGACAAACGTTAAAATTGTTTTGTATAGGTATCCGACAGTAAAAATATTGAAATTTCATAGTTCCACAGTACACTTGAAGTTTCGTTAAAAGTGTTGAAACAACAATATAAATGTAAATAATTACATAAAAATCGTAGAAAGAAATTTCATGGATTTTATCAAAACGAAGAAGTTACTTACTAATTAAATATACTTCAGGAATAACTAGTTATTTTGTATATTGACGAAGCACTGAAAAACAATTGGGTATTTCCGTCTCAAGGACATCGCGGTTAATTAATTCGGCAATATAATTGTTTGTGACTAAACTTGTTTCGACAATTGTTTTAATTTTCTCACAAAACTGAAACTGTTTCGTATGGTTTTGTAAAGTAGTCAATAAATATTGAAGAAAAGTGCATTTCGTAGTCGCTATCGACAGGTCTTATCGCGAACAAGGTTTCTATAGGCGTGTTGCCAACTGTAAATATAGATTGCATATGCTATTTGAAAACAAAAACAATGATTATTTTTAATTCGAATTTAGCTGAATATAATCGAATAACATAATAAAATTGTCTTTCTCGATGTCTAGAACCCATAGAATCCCTGTATGGGTTCTCATCACTAAGTCCTGGGTTCAAGTGCCGGGTTAAACTATGAAAATATTGAACTTTTCTTCCTGGCTACAGGGCAGTTAAAATAAACTATATTTGATGTTTACTAAGTTTTATTAAGTATTGTGATAATAAATTTTGTAACAATCTTAGAATTAGTAATGTGATTCCCGAACTGAGAACGATAAGATAGGACGACCTTGTGTCAACAGTAGCATTATCTACTATATAGTGACTGTGTAACAGATTACAGGCAGTCCAAAAATGTCTGATTGATAAGGTAAGGCTGCAATATTTTAGTTTAATTTTAAAGCCTAGTTACAGGATGTTGTTAATATATTAGGACGTAAATTATATTAATTTCAGAAAAACTACAGTTTGCTAGTAAAATACTACTCACGAGACAGATATCGACTGCGAAAATGTCCTTTGCTCTCATACCAGGATATTTTGTCTAAATAGGATGCATCACTCAAGTAAATATATTATTGAATAATGCTATAATACGAACAGCTTGCTTTAATATGGTGTACAACAGAACTTAATACACATTTCTATAACAAATCTCTGAATAAGATGTTCACATCTATCCGGCAGCTCCTTTTATAGGCTTTACAAAAAATATCTTGATTTAAGCATGGCTAAAGACCGAGTAAAAAGAATTAGGACGCCGCGCCGTAGTTAGCCTTTCTAGTCCTAAAATATGAGATATATTCCTGGTCTGGTCATTTCCGCGCCCCCTGTTTGTGCCCTGTGCACCTCTTGCACTGCCCTAGTTACGGCACTGCAGCCTGCTAAATCTGACAAAAAAGGACTTTGATAATCGACAAGGGGAAACTTGCTGATAGGCAATCCTAGAGACAAAGGACAAAGGGAAACGGATTGTAAGTCGTTTAGGTAAAAAATACCTAATTATTCATAGGTATAAGCGATTATCACAATCGATTCATTAATTGAAAAAAAGTTAAAACCGCCAGGTTAAATTCAAAAAATTTTAACGTAATTTACGAAATTAAGTTGGTAGGTACTCATAGAAGGGTGTAGTAGAATTATTAATTGAAAGCATATTGTACCTATCGAAGCATTCGCACTTTACAGTAGATATTAATATCGTAATCTGACATTTATCTAAATCTATTTAAAATGTATTACTAAATAAATTAGTTATTAATATGTTGGCTATCGCGTATATTTAATCCATTTTCTAATCTGCACTTGATTAAGTTTTTGTTTAATTTGGTTGAATTATATCTGTGTTTAATACACGTGCAAAAAAGACAAACGCAAAATTTAAAAAAACTATAGCTTTTTACAGTTGTAAATTAAATAATGTGAAATATCCATGACATTAATTTTATTCATATTATGGAATGTGTAGTAGGTAGGTACGTAGGTATATAATGTACATAATATTTTATCTTAATCCTAAATTATAATCCAAGAAATTATTATCTGCATACCTTATTTTATCTCAACATAGCAATTCATATTTCAAAGATATATTGGCATAGGTAATATAAAATTTTCATCTAAAAAATAGTTTTTAGAAGAAAATTAATAAATATAGATTTATTTCAATAGTTATTTTTTACGACGTCGATTAACACTGGAAATGAACGTGTCAGCAATGATTGCTAATTGCGCAAAATCGTGACGTAATGAGTTCCGATATTAGGTCAAACAATTACATTCATCTATCGGCATTTTTAAAATCGATAACTTCCTGGATTATTTAAAGATACCATATAAAACAAACAGACAATGCTCTATCTCTGCTCTGCGAAAGACTTTGAAGCAAATTCTATTCCGTTTTTATATAACACCAAAAAACACTGGTCTGCAAGAGCTTCTCGACTTTATGTATGAATAAATTCACCACACATAAATCAACGACAAACTTAAATAAGGCTAAGTGAGCCTCTCTAAATCCAAGTTTTGAAGGGTTGATAGAGTCCGCTAAAGGTGGTATACTCGTATGATGGACCGAGTTGAAAACTTATAATTGAAAAACTGTTTAAAACACACTCTTATTACAAGCATTTACCAATATTCGTTTTGTTGTTCCTATGGCCTTCTGGCTTCAGCATCAGATCAGCTCAATCATGATAAAATTGCATTGCCACGCGATATTATATAATTGATTCCGAATTTCGCCATGTTAGTGATGTCAGGTTATTTTTCGAGTTTTTCTTAGTAAGCCATTTTATTTTTAAGTGTGCATTAAAAATAATTTGTCCGCCATCTTGGGTATACCTCCACGTTGGATTTTGAATGATGTCACATAGTTAACAATGTCATCCAAAATGAACAGAAAAAATGTCGAACGCTGCCGAACGCAAAGGCCGATTGTGCTTCTTTGTCGCTCGTTCCGCGCTCTCGCTTGCACTTCAAGCCTTACATGGAACGCCTCAAAGCGAGGTAACGGCGCATGACGTCATGTTTTTTCGTGCGTGCAGCTGGCTCTAACGAATTATAAGACATTGTCACGTCAATAAAATAAAAATCATTTATTCCAACCTTTTACCCAGGTCATAGCTTGTTGGTAACAAATACAATGATAAACTTAAAATGAACGTTTAATCAAAATTTCAGCTCAATCGTTTAAAAGATATTTGCTTCAAAATATAGTTACAAGGTTTCACCCAAACATATTTACATACTTACATTGCAAGTTAAAAAAAAGCTTGTAATTCAATCAAAATAGGTAGCACTGAACGATGGTTTAGACGAGACTGCCAGGATTTCTCCAAGGATAATGGTAATTTCGTTGAACATCTGTCCCAAGCAGTATCAATGTGTGATAACCACGAGCACGTTGTGGCTGTTGCGGACAGCACAGAAGCAACACCGCTAGGTCCATTCTAATTACATAAAACGGACGTCTTCTGTTATTTAATTCGAACTGTGCCTAAAATATCTCAATGTATTACCGCTCTTGAACCGTAATGGTTCGTTGACCACATTGCGCTAGTTTTACACACGCGTAACTATTAACAGAGAAAATAAATAATTGACATCTAACTGCAAATAATTTCTGTAATTATTTTGACAGAAAACTTATCACCTATGAATTTTTAAGTTATCAATCATATAACTTTCACTTAATATACTGTTATAAGTATAAAACATCCTTTTGAATCTTTACGTAGAGTGAGCTAATAATACGAGGTATTTTCTGTGAAGTCTAAAAACCTATATAAATTTGCAATACCAAACTATTATATATTTTAAAAGCGATATTTTATATACCACGTGTCACAACGATTCACCTTTTACATAAGTCGACTAATAACTATCTAATCGTTGTTTATTGCAACAGATTCTACGCTAAATAAACTTTAATTGATGATACTTTACTAACAATAATCAAATAAAACAATAAAACTACCGTATACATAAATTCTTTGGCAATTTCTCTATAATTTAGTTTCGCAAAGACATAAAACATAATTACATAATATATAATCACTCGTTTTGTGATATGTTTTGGAGATCAGATAAATTGTACTAGATATATGATATAATATAGCAAATTTATAGAACAAATTTTTTGTTACGAAATTCCATGAATATGGTATCTACTAAAATCCTAATTAACTAAAAATTAAACAATATATACAAGCCCTAAAAATTTCTTGTGGCATTTAAAATTTTTGCACAGATTAAGTTCAAAGTTTCTAAAGTATATATAAATAAATATTGGTGGTCGATGGTCATTTCTATGGTGTGATCCGTCGTATCATCTGCTTATTACATTGTTTTTGTAAATATGTAAATGTTAGGCAACTAGTAAACGTGTACACGATGCTTAATATGAAATCGCAAAGAGCGTTGCACCAATTATTTGTTATTTTGGCTGCGGTTTAACATTCCGCTGTCGTTTTAGCACGATTACGAGTTAACGAGACGTGCCGAGTAGATCATGTTGCATTTAATACTCAAACGAATTACTCGTAATTTAATTGTAGATGTCACCTGTCAGATCACACTTACATTCCTACCTCAGAACAAATCTAAATATAGTCATAATTAAGTGATATCACAGAATACATAATAGTACAAAAATATATCGAAAGTGAGTTTATTTAAAAGATATTTATAAGAGAACCAAAGTAACCGACATAGCTCAGCGAGTCGCAGAACTGAAGTGGCAATGGGCGGGGCACGTAGTTCGAACAGCTGATGGACGTTGGGGGCCCAAGGTGGTAGATTGGCGATCCCGCACCGGAAAGCGCAGCGTTGGTCGACCCCCAACTAGGTGGACTGACGACATCAAACGTGTCGCAGGGAGCCGCTGGCAACAAGCGGCTCGGGATCGTTGTGTTTGGAAGTCCCTAAAAAAGGCCTATGTCCAGCAGTCCAGCATTACCGGCTGGTAATGATGATGATGATGATGAGTTTATTTTTATCTATTTCCGACTTAACTCTGATACGATGTTTGCGATGCAGTAAAGCGAACGTCTCCCTGTTTTAAATTTCAAGAATAGCTCTCCAGATCTTGATGAAAGTCGAGCACAGAGGTAGATTGTATCCTGTGAAGTGTAAACAGGCATGGGACTTTTCTCCAAGAAATCCGAGTTGGCCATTTTGTAATGTAAATTATGGCTTCCTGTGTTGTGCATAAAATGTATTTTCGGACAGTTAGAGAATTATACACACACAAAAAAATATCTGTCTGTCAAAATTGATTCTGAATAGTTATTTCCAATAGGAATTATACGCGTTACTAGCTCCGCAAATTGCTTTGTTTTCAGCGCCGACAGTAACTTGCAGTAGACTAGGCTTCTATTTATACCTTTTACATAAGGCTACTACAATTTTCAAATCCGTATTTACTGAACTCGTCGCTCGAATACCTAAGTGTATAAGGAGGATTAAACGATCACGCAGCTCTACAAAACATAATTAAAATGTAAATATATTGAGAGCAACAGTAAATAATGCATGCTATGAACAGCACGCAAATTGAATCATCTGTATGCCGTTTGTATACGGGCCATTTGTCCAAACTACGCATACCTAATATGTTGTATCTATATTAATATTATAAAGAGGAAAACTTTGTTTGTTTGTAATTAATAGACTCAAAAACTACTGGACCGTTTTTAAAAATTCTTTCACCATTCGAAAGCTACATTATCCACGAGTAACATAGGCTAAATTTTATTTTGGAAAAAAATAGGGTTCCGTAAAATATTTGGGTTTTTCGGACACAAGGTGTAAAAATCAACCAGAAAGGTTACTTATTTTGCGTACGCTGCCTTAACTATAAAAGATAGAACCATAAAATGTTCTAATTAATTGGAGATCTTATAAATATCTACAAAAAAGTCCGCGACACACTATACCTATCTATGTCAAGTGAGGCACAACAACCATTTTTTTATTTAAAAATCTTGAATTTTTTTTGGACTACATTTAAACGCATTTATTTTACTCATGCTATTAATCCTTATCAAAAAAAATAATTTCATCACTAAGTACAGTTTATGTAGATAATATTTGGTATTTAAAAGATTAAAATTGGACTTTTGGTTTTGAAGTTATGGCGAAATAAAAATATTACTATTTCTGCGTTGCGAAGTGAGCGTCACCAAGGCGGGGGCGCGCGTGCGGGTGGGGAGTTTAGATCTATGTTATATATACGATGATGAATTAAGAATTCGATCTTTGTTCAAATATCTATTTAGTACACGGAGAGTTTGTTCGTTTGTTTAAACGGGCATATCTCTATCTGCGTGTCGGATTGTAAAATTATTTTTGTTTATTCTGAAGGCTAGACTCAAGAGTGAAATATACTATTTAATATCTATTTATACCCATCAGCTTGCCATAAATATATATTTTTAATGTTAATGTACTGAAATGCCATACAATGTTGTAACAAAAATGTAGACCTTTAGTACACGGGACGGGACGGAGGATATTGCTTCACGGGAAACTATAAAAAAATTAAATTGAGAGGGGGAGCGGGGAATGAGCACACTATATGTGCCTTTACACATTTTGTATGAAAGTCTGTCTTTAAAATTAGAAGGGTACCTAAGAGGTTTTCACGCGGACGAAGTCGCGGGCGACTGCTAGTAGGCAATATATACCTAGTTAACTATAAAATAGACTTTTATTGTTTTAAAAATGTTCTCATTTGCTTGGCTCTTTTTGATAGCTTCCATAAATATTATCGTGTTCGAGGCCTTACCACTTACAACGTCGGGATATACGAATCGCGGAGTGAAAAGCCACTTTCTCGGCAAGCGCATTCTACTGCCTATAGTAAAATTATTGTCGTAGAATGGCAGCCTCATCGTTTACTGTATGTATAGTGATTGAATAATGCAGAGCCAGCTCTGAGCTTTTGTAGTAAAAGAAATATGTACCAAAGTTGCGCAGAAATATTTATCTACGTATAGGTTGCATCCTCTTTGCCAGGGAATGGATAAAAAGTGATGGGCGATGCAATACTAATATTTTTGTCTAGCAGGCTCACGATTGCTAATCAAAAAATATTTAAATTACAAAAAATAGATACTTTATACTTTAAATTACTTCACAAAAATTGAACGACCCATTGAACGGGTTTTATAAAAAATATTTCCCTCACAACTGAAGACCATCTCAACGAACAAGCTCTACAATACTCCACTATACTTTCATAACCTTACGCTCCTTTAATTTTTATACCAGCCACCAAACAGAGGCTTAGTGACTTCGTGGTAAAAGTAGATAAATATATATCTATCTATACAGTTTACATTAAGTAGAAAATACATAATTAGATAGGTACAAACGAAAATACAACATTATAAAAAAATCCAAACAAAAATATTGCCAAGTCCGTACTTGTACCTACCTCGATCGTTTTGTCGTCTGCAAGCGATTAGTCGTAAAATTTTATTTGTCGATGAAATTACTATCAATAGATTTTATTATTTCGCCCTACTTCAAGATAATATTGACCAATTGGAATAAATAGCTTTTTCATTTAAATGTTTCTACCGCCCACGTCTAGTTGAAGCATCACACGTTATATAACTAGCGGCATGTAAGTCTAGCGCAAAAAAGGGAGGTGAGGTACGCAATACAATATTTACTTTATTTACCTAATTAATAGCCAAATCATGTTACGACATCATTTTAATCTGTATGTGTGTGTGTGTGCGTGCGTGCATACGTGTGTGTGTATGTGTTTGTGTACGTTAGTTGTTTGTTATAGTTTATAGTTCTAATTTCCAAAGATTACGTATTGCTTAAGACATAATTATATAGTATAGATAGTTACCATAAATGAATAAATAAATTTTGAAAAGCTTACGGGGAGTAGAAAAATAAAACATTATTATATTGTCAATTTTTATTTAAGATATAAGACTAGTCTAATCTGAATCAGGCAAAACGGTATTTCTTCTAGGTTTAAAAAAACAACAAAACATATAATTATATTTAACAAACCAACTGAAAATTAACAATAATAACAATGCAACTCAGAGCGAGACTGTACACTGGAAGTCCGGTGATACCTAAATTTTTACTTCTGCGCAATAACGGTCAGCGCTAGAGTTTCGTGCCGCTACTTGTACACACAATTATTTTAATTCTAAATGCATAGCTATAAAGGACAACTAATAACGAAACGTTAAATAATAACTTGTTGTTACTTACTCGATACTTATAGTTATATTCGAAATAATAATGAAAAGGATATTTGCAAAACCTTATATGTATTTAAACTAAAACTCCGGTAAAGCCGAACTTGGTAAAGTGGGTATTACTACGCTACGCTATTATTTTGTAACACTTCTACTGCGCCTTTTCATTTTTAGTGGGCTCTAAAAGAAGCTAGTTAAAACTAAGATTCTTAATAGGAACAGTTGACTCAGCAGGTGATATGATTACAGATGTAGAGGGCGGCAATTCTACCAGCGCGCCGGAAGCCGAGGCGCAGGCTAACCGTAGCAAAATCTCACGCCTGCTCGGTAAGATGCATGCGATCGAGCACTGTTGGGATTGTAAAAACTATATTGCACCGATGCATGCACGACATATGCACTTATGCACTCTATGAATAGTTGAACAAGTTAGGCTGCATGTAGCAAGTCGATATGTCCCTATCCATCCTGAGTGTCTTTTTCAATATTCTTCTGTTTTTTTTTTCAATAATCTTCTGTTACTCAATCCATGGTTTTTTGTTCATTTTGTATTCGAAATAACCTGAATTTCCGCAATTTTATGAGTTTTTTTTCCAAAACAAAAACTAGACGCATAAAATCTCCTTGGAGTTTTTCCGGAAACCTTACCAGGGTTTTGTATGCCCACCATTCGAATCATTTCCTAAATTTCCTTCTACTTGGGTTACGTCTATGTATGTGGAAAATGTGAAAACTCACACACACATGGAAGGAAAAAAGGATGAATCAAATCTTGTTTTATTTTCGTAATTCTGATGTACCAATCCTTATATAAGATAGCGTATCCTATTCCAATGCACGTAAGTTCACATTTTGACGTATCTATAATTGTATTTTGTTTGTTTATTTTCACAGCGCGGAATGTAAACCTATCCTTTACGTCGATACAATTAAACATTAGCATTATCCAATAAATGTTCAGCTGCTCGACGGCTTGACGCGTGAAGGGTAAACTGCACAGACTCGCATTAATGTACCTACTTCATCATTCCAAATCATGTCTAAAAGCTTCCAACAATAAATCTTACTCGTACATATTTCCATACTTAATCATCTAAATGTTTATGCGCCGTTAATTTGAATAAGTCAATTAATATGATATTGATGAATATATTGTTTCAATTCAAGAGTTACACGTAAAGCCTGAACCCTAAACTTTTCATTTCCTATAATCTTTAATAATAAAATATCATTTCAAATTTAAGAGATGCCTGTATTTTAATATTATCGAGAAAAACATATCCCACCAAAAACATTCTGTAAAAAACTAGATTTCATTACTTTTTAAAGATAAACAAGCAACTCCATCGAGAGTTAGCTAGTTTTTACTTAGAAATTAATATTTTAGTGTAATTTGTTTATTTAAATTGTCTAATGCTGCCTCGTTGGTCTAGTGGTTAGACTATGTGGCTTCGATCTCGAGGTCTTGGGTTTGAATCCTGGGTCGGGTCACGGAATAATTCTGACTTTTTCATTCTTCTATCAAATTGTCAGTAGTTTCCAAGCTCGGAGTCGGGAAGTTGGTGGTGTTACACCTCCGTGCCTCAGAGAGCACGTTAAGTTGTCGGTCCCGGTTACTATCTCCAACAGAGACGAATATCTTAGCATTCCATGGATTCACCGTGCGTGTGCCGGGTCCATCGTGTGGCTGAGAGAAAAACTCCGAACAGAGCCCGAGACTTGTGACACGGGTGTAGGTTTAAGGGTACCCTTAGTGACGCGCGTCAACACTCACCTCCTCTGTTCAAGTTGTTCTCCCTGCCCAGCCATATTCGGAAGGACCCTACTAGTGCAGCTTTGGACACTCGTTCCAATATGGAGCTTACTGCACTTCTAGTAAGGCCAAGGTCTTTTAGCAGGTTGTAGAGAGACTTCGCTGGTATACCCCTCGCACCCACTTCTACCGCGTATAAACTAACCACATAGCCATTTTTGGTTAGTTCATTAGTAAGGTCATGGTATTTATTCACTTTGAATACATGGTCTTTAGGGATGTTTGTTTCCCACGGCACTGTAAGCTCAACAAGTACTATACGTTTGATTTGTTTGGAAAAAAGAAATATGTCCGGTCTAGATGTCGTAATAGCTAAGTCTTCCGGGATTTTATAGTGCTTTTCATACGTGTCCATTAATATAGTCCAATCAGGAGCAGAGCCCAGAATTGAATAAGGCTTGCTGGTGTTTATTTGTACTTGAGCCTGCTTTAACGAAGTTAGTTTGTCTTTTATTCGTCGTCAACCCTTTTTGAGCCCTAGCTACTGAAAGGCTTATAGCTTCACGTATGATTTATAATAATGATAGTGATCGATAATAAATGAATAAAGAGCATTATTACCCTAAGCCCGCAAACCCACATTGGAGCAGCGCGGTGGGTCTACGCTCCAAAACTCCCCTCCCATATGAAGGGAGACTTGGCCCTGTAGTGGACCGTTAATAGGTTGATAGTGATGAAGTTGTCTAATATTCGAGTAGAATAAAGTTAATTGTTCGACTATTCCTTCTTGTAAACTTGTAAGTTTTGTTGGCCCTTGATTGCTATCACATCTGATGTTAAGTGATGATGCAATCTAAGATGAAAGCGGGCTAACTTGTTAGGAGTTGGATGAAACACCCCTTTCGGTTTCTACCCGACATCGTACCGGAACGGTAAATTTTGGATTTTAAGCGTGTGATTATAGCTTACTGTATGACGAAAATTTCAACATTCTAGTCTTTTCCAAAGGTTCTCAAAATAGGGCCTGAAAATGCGGCCAGTTGGTTCCTGTAAAGGTATACAGGCACTGCTTGCTTCGCGATCGACTTAGCGGGGGTACTGCCGTGCACTCTGATTAAGTTGCTTATTTGAAAAATAATAATTAAAATATCAAACTTCAATCAATCAAAATTATTTCCATCATTGAGTTAGACCAATTTTCTTAATAAAATAAACGGAATAATGAACATCGCTTTATATTAATCGTCCTGTAGGAAATACCTATGATATAAATGATACGATTATATGAATGTTTTATAGGTTTACTTCGTTTAACACATTTGGATACTTTGTTAGATTTGTTGTGTTTTTTTAAATAGGTTTTGATAGGAATTAAATCAAAATAGCATCTGTATAGTTAATAAAAGTTACATTCAATCATAAATTAAAATTTTGCGCCAAATCCGTTATCCTCAATTCCTGTACCCAGCGGAAAAGCACCTTGGCAGCGGTGAGGTGATAAGATCATGCTGGTAGTTCGCGACGTGCCACAGATTCACTGATACCAAACTTTCAATGCGTAAATGCGTATTTACATTCTACACACTATTGCATCGTTTATTGTTTAGGCTAGAGATTCTTAAATGACGAGGGACTATGTAACAAAACTTCGTCCTACCAATGATACCATTTAAGTGTGATTAAACTATTTAACATAAATTGTCTATTAGTAACAAAAATTATTATAAAATTCGTACGATTTATCATAATCGTAATAAAAAAAAACGTACAGTGGCGAACTTAATTACAAAATGGCCACGTTCCACGTTACGATAAAAAGATGATAATAATTATGAATTATTAACGTTGAAACTCCTGCTCCCCACGTGTGTATCTAATTGTTATCTTATTGACCAATTAAACTTGTATTAAGTAATTAAATCTCAGCTTGCAGTTTAGACGCGCAGAAAGTTACCATTTTAAAGTGTATATTCTTATGCCTTTGACTTCGCTAAATTCAGCTAAAAACTATAGCAGTGTTAGCAAATTAGCCACCGAACCTTTACAGAGTCAAGAGACGATGCATTTTAGAAGTTTTCCCAATCAAAATTACATTTGGTGTATGTGTGTAACTTCATTGTTAGACTACTTACAAGCTTATAGTGCGCCGGCCACCACATCAAGTCGTCAGCCGCACGTTCATCTTCTGCGAGCGGATGAGCAGAAGCCGTCGGCCCTATTCGATAACTATTAGATTGATATACATTCATGATATTGATATCATCATTCTTTAATAGTGATCGTTTCAGAATCAAACATTACTATCCTACTCCTACTCCTACTCCTACTCCTGACCTCGTCAAATACTTGTAGCTTGGTGGATCATGATAAAAATAAAAAAAAACAAAGGAGAATAATGCTAGTTTTTCTTTCTTTGGCTAACTATTCACTGATTATACTCTGATTATAATTATGTAGCGAAGTTACCAATGTATAGCTATGGCCTACTTTCCAGTTTTTTTTATTATCTAAAAATTTTAAGGGACTTTTATTCAACATGAATATGTCAGCCCCATCGTATCCTAATTTACAATTACAATCATTAAATATTAACAAAAGACATTACAGTTTATTGCTTTTAGTAGACTATGCTATAATATAATACCAATTTCAGAGTGCACAGCTTGCTGGCCACCAGTGGATAACAATGTTGCATATATATTCTTATTAAAAGAATCCCGAGAAGAAGGTTATTGTAATGTGTTCACACGTCAACACTCGTTACGACTCTCGTCAACATTAACACCCATTGTATTGTAATAAGCAACTATTCAGCAGGAGATCGTCACAAACAATCTACTGCTATAAGATATGACCGCATCGAAAGTAAATGACTATTATAGAAACGGACTGGGTTCAATTGAAGTGAAAGGATACCCTTTCCCTTGATAGATGGGAGAGCTACTTTCGATATTTTATTATACTCTTCCTACCGTAGAGCCTTTGACTCTAATTAGTCTTTAAAATTATATAAAAGCATTTAAATAGATGATTTAAATTAATTAGCATACTAATAATAGTAATTAAAATTTATATCTTTTGAATTTAGCAAGTTTTTATTGTCTGTGCACAAAATTAAACAGTAAACTAAAAACAAACCAAAAATAGCACCAAAATACCTAGTTAAAGTACTGTTAGGTAATATTTTATATTATTATTTATTTTTTGTTTTATTTTACATTCGACATAACAAGATGGCCTCCTGGATGAGTGCGAAACATAATGGTGCTACTACGAGTACTTACAACTTCCCACCCACTTGACTAACACTTTCTAGTTATAAAAATATCGTTACAGAATAGCTGTAGGATAGCAACATCGCATCGCAAAGCAGGCAAATATCCTGTCCAGCGATGCATTGCCCTGTGCTTGTGCAGGGACAGGGCTTTTCCATTGTACACTGGCAAGTGTCTTGTTTATGGGCGATGGTTACCATCAGATGGGACATCTGCTTGATCAGTTAGGTACCTATTAGTAAAACTACTTTGTTAGTTTTTTGTTTACTACAAGTTAGCCCACCAGATGCCAACCAGCGGTATTCTAACGTGTCAGTTCCCAAGCGGGCTAACTTATTAGGAGGAAGATAAAATCCACACCCGGTGTCTGCACGACATCCTGCTGGAACACTAACTCCCTGGTGCCGACAGAGGACGGTAACTAGCCAAGGCTTCTACCAATTAAAATCAAATCTTATTCGACCCAACCTGGAATCAAATCTTCCCAGGACCTCCGTCTTATAAATTGATCTTGCAAACCGTTGCGTCACGGAGACCATCGAAGTGTTTTACAATGTTCAAGCACCCTTATGAAGTAACGAGATGACAAGAAAGGCGATACAGAATCAATTACAATGATTGATACAGTAGCTCTTTATATGATACTAGCAGTCGCCCGCGACTTCGTCCGCGTGAAAACCTCTTAGGTATCCTTCTAATTTTAAAGACAGACTTTCATACAAAATGTGTAAAGGCACATATAGTGTGCTCATTCCCCGCGCCCCCTCTCAATTTAATTTTTTTATAGTTTCCCGTGAAGCAATATTCTCCGTCCCGTCCCGTGTACTAAAGGTCTACATTTTTGTTAAACATTGTATGACATTTCAGTACATTAACATTAAAAATATATATTTATGGCAAGCTGATGGGTATAAATTGATATTAAATAGTATATTTCACTCATGAGTCTAGCCTTCAGAATAAACAAAAATAATTTTACAATCCGACACGCAGATAGAGATTAGCCCGTTTAAACAAACGAACAAACTCTTCCGTGTACTAAATAGATATTGAACAAAGATCGAATTCTTAATTCATCATCGTATATATAACATAGATCTAAACTCCCCTCCCGCACGCGCACCCCCGCCTTGGTGACGCTCACTTCGCAACGCAGAAATAGTAATATTTTAATTTCGCCATAACTTCTAAACCAAATGTCCAATTTTAATCTTTTAAATACCAAATATTATCTACATAAACTGTACTGTGTAGTGATGAAATTATTTATTTTGATAAGGATTAATAGCATGAGTAAAATAAATGCGTTTAAATGTAGTCCAAAAAAAAATTAAGATTTTTCAATAAAAAAATGGTTGTTGCGCCTCACTCGACATAGATAAATATAGTGTGTCGCGGACTTTTTTGTAGATATTTATAAGATCTCCAATTAATTAGAACATTTTATGGTTCTATCTTTTATAGTTTACGCAGCGTACGCAAAATAAGTAACTTTTCTGGTTGATTTTTTACACCTTGTGTCGGAAAAACCCAAATATTTTACGGAACCCTAATTTTTTCCAAAATAAAATTTAGCCTATGTTACTCGTGGATAATGTAGCTTTCGAATGGTGAAAGAATTTTTAAAAACGGTCCAGTAGTTTTTGAGCCTATTCATTACAACCAAACAAACAAACAAACAAACAAACAAACAAACAAAGTTTTCCTCTTTATAATATTAGTATAGATTTATTTACTGAGTGAATCCTTGCCTTAATTAATGAGTACTGCTGCAGTCCATACATGATGATTAATTTGCTCATGTCATTATTTTTAATTTGATTTCGTAAGGTTATGCCAAATAGAATGAAAACTTATTCTTAGAATGTTCTTGTATCATTTAAGTATTAATTGAAAAATTTTATTAGGGTTGAATAATTAAATGAACGTCAAGTTTGAAGTCGATGTACAAGGGTTACAAAGCAGATGTAACAGAAATCGGTACTCTCGAACGTCATTTTACCATATTAATGTGACAGTTGTTTGTACGAAGTATTATTTTTAAGCATCGACATACTGGTTAGTTAATTGAATTCTAAAACGAGAAAGAAGTTCTGTGCCACCATAATAAATAAAGTTAAAATAACTATTGACGATTAAATTTTTGCTTACTGCACAATATGAAAGTTACACAAGTATTTTTATAACATGCCTGAATGTTTTATTCTGTTTTAGACCGTAATATTTCTTTAAACATTAAATTAGAGCATCTGCAATTTTGTTCACGTAATCTACCTCGTAAAATTTATTTTGACTACTAAGTACTCGTATATTGTGAAAGTTCCATATAAATCAAAGTGCCTTTTTTGTTTTTTCTTTATGAACAAGTAAAAAGGTTGAACAGCTTTACATAATGTAGCGATAATTACAGGCAATGAAGCTCGCGGTCAGTTATTTAGATATACTCGTACATAACAAGTAGGTGCGGTCTTTACTTTCTATCGTCTGATGGCTTTTAAGGGTTTAATTAAGTTAATGTAAAATAAAAGTGTATTAATTTTATTTTTAATTTTTAATTATTTAGTTGTTTCGCAAAGCTTATTTCAAAGAATTTTACAAAACTTTAATTAAATTACTGATTTCCGTGAAAACCTGAGAAAATTTATGTGAACAATTATAAATGTGTATATAATTTTGATTCAAAACGATTGCTTTAACATATATACTGTACTACTATAATGTAACTATTGATTTAACATATTTAACTAGATATATTCAATTGAATATTTTTTTATTTTGTTTTTATCAAAATATATTTGGAAGCGCGCTTATGGGGAACATCAAAAAATCACCAAATCCAAATCTCGTCCTCGCACTCCAATATTTGTACTTGAAATTGAAATTGTAGAGATTGATTACCGTTGAGATTCAGAGTACATTTATTTTCGTACTTCAGCGTAATCAAGTGTTTGACCTCCCCAGTCAATTTCAATATCTATTATTCTGTCACAAGATTGCTTGTATAGGATCACTTCAGAAAATTGTCGTTAATCCGTTCAGTTTTACAGTCGTTATGAATATATCGTCTATTTTCGTCAGCTACAATCAGTCAAATTGTCTGGTTAGGTCATGCGACTCTCGAAATAGAGGAAGAGACCCACGCCATGCGTTCAAAACAATTGTAACCAATTGCGGTTGAGTTAACTATATTTTATATGGACGCCTACAATGAACTAGTGGGGTACCTGTCCTGTATACTCGTATCACTTCAAAAGCGAGTTTGTTTGTTTATTTGCTAGCTAAGCAAAGCTAATCTCCAACTGCTCAATGGATCGTAATGATACTGCATTGTACGTTGTCAAGCGTGTATGAGATAAAAGCGTAGGGTAATTTACAACCAGGAAACGCGTTGTTATTCTTTAGGTTTGTAACGTTCCTGTTTGAGAGAAAGACATAATGTTATCTCAGGCTACATTACCAGCAATACTTAACAATGTAAGATATAAGTTGTAGAGATATGCATCATCTTGTAAAGGCATAACTTAATTTTATATTTCTTGTAATATTGGAATAAAAAGCCCTTCCACCGACGAAGTAATATTTTATACAGACTATTTCAATGCTATATAATTATTGACAAGTAATATTTTTTTAACTCTGACCTTTAATTAACTATCTTAACCGATCTAATAGATAGATAGTTGAACAACCAGTTAAGACGAGTACCATCGAGAGAACCATCTTAAGTCCACATTCTTGATATACTTAACTATAGTGCAGACAAAACAATGGGTATGCGAACTCATAGATAAAACAAGACAGGTATTGAAATAAAAAATCGATTTAAATAACGATTTGTTATGACAAATAGTCCACCGTTAGATCCCATCGCAGGTATCGAGTATCCGTTCATCGCGTCCTACGCTGTTACGTAAAACCATTCAAGCAAGTCAACGACCTCTAAACACGCAATTTATTTCAATCATTAATGTAATGATAGGCCAGCACTTACAAAGGCATTCATACTTATATTCAGATGTAGATTATATTCAGATGTAGATTTGGGGTGACCAAACGTAATGTATTCAATTGGGATGATAGTACATAAGCGTGCCACATTTTACCCACTGGCAACACATCATCTGATTGTAAGTTATATTGTATAAAGATATCTCCTTTATACTAGTACTATACCTCCCTTATACTATATAACTTATTACTAAGTATCCTGACAAGTTAGACTGAGCGATAGGAACAAGTACACTAATCTTGAATGGAGTGAATAACTTCTACATACCACAAAATTCCCTTTGAGACGTAATATGATAATTAGCCAAGCTAACCAGAACTAATTCAATTTAAGTCGAAGGAGGAAAGGATAAATTTATAAAGCAATGCATAGTAAACTCACACAGTTAAATTAAACAATTAAACATAGAACCAGGAAACAAGGATAATACGCGTAATTTTATATTTGACTTTCAACATTGCTAATAGTAATTAGAACCAGTTTATTTTATTTATGGTTGCTTTTGTCACAACAATATAAGTTCTGAAACTTACGCCAAGTGTGGTAACTGTAGAGCGCAAAAACTGTGCCAATGCCCTCTCGTGGATGTTTTCCATACTAATACATCGAATGCTATTTTAGCAATCCTTCAACGTCTCTGCTTACCGTTGCGTCGCGTCTAAAGATAATTGTATGTTAGGTTAAAAGCTTTCTACCGCCCATCTTACGATTCTTGTACGTATTCAATTTGCGCGGTATGCTAAATGTTTTTATATAAAAAAAATGCGTTTTTCAATATACAAAAATATTAATTAAGTTTTCTTTGTCTTTTTCAGTTTATTCCATTCTTAATTTTATTTTTGTGTAAACTTAGTTTTTTTTATATTCTGGCTAACAATAGCAATTTATAATAAATATTTAGCTAAAGTTTGCCTACCACAATAATAAATGTGAGCCACAGCCAATTTTTTACAAAACATTTGTGTTTTATATATAAAAGGAGCTTTTGTCTGTGCTTTCATTCCCTCGTATCCATCCCATTCTCATACATGGGGATAAATAAATCTTCTAAAGTTAGGTACTTTTTAAAAATAGTGTAACTTTTATGTCTGATTTAGAGCTGAAGAACTTTAACATCAAATACTTACTATCGATTTAATATACAATAGTCGGTTTTATTCTTATTGAAACGTTTTATAATCGGTAAAAATAACTTATAATATTTTTGTAACGCAACGACCAGCCGAGCTAATGTTACTGAAAGGAGTTAGATCACGTCGGACACGTAATATTGATGGATTGATCATCAGATGTTTAAAGTTTATCTTAACTGCGCATTGTCTTGGGTTGCGTTATAATGGCGTGTCTACAGTAAACCATTGCTACTGTACTCTCAGTGAAAGGGTTTTGTAACAATTCAATTGCTTGCGTCTAGTTTACTTGTTTACAAAACCTTATTAGGATGTTCAACGTCAGTCTTATTGTTAAACCATATTTCATACGAGTAGATAAGTCTCTCGTGGTAGAATTTAAAAGATTAAAGTTCGGGATCTTGCAAAAATTATAAGCTTTACAAAACTATGTATATGAAATGTGTTTATAATAGAACAGTATAAAATTCTATAAATAATAAATAAATAAATATTATAGGACAATTACACACATCGCTATATAGCCCCAAAGTAAGCGTACTCGTAAGTAGCTTGTGTTATGAGTACTATGATAACTGATAAGTTTTTATATAAATACTTATAATATATAGATAACACCCAGACACTGGAAAACATCCATGCTCATCACACAAATATTTTCCAGATGTGGGAATCGAACCCACGGCCTAGAACGCAGAAGCAGGGTCACTACCCACTGCGCCACTCGACCGTCGCCTCGGCATATGGCCTCGCTGCAGTCCTAGCGCACTTCATCAGATCCTGAGTTCAATACCTACCTCGGATCAATTTTACATTTGTAAATTGGTTCAGCTTTCATCCAGTGACAGCTTTCGGTTATGATTAGCTATCATTCTACTATAAACGACGAACCTACTGTTAAACGATTCTGTGATATGGTATAAAGCAAAGTAAAATCGATAATAATCAGATGTTATTAAATTAGATATATCCCATTCAAGCTGAATTGCGTCATCGGAAGAAAAAACTTTATTCCTATTATTATTTAGGTTAAAGGAATTTTATTATGTTTGTTTGGTAAAGTACGAGTATACAACCTCACGAAGAAACACTTTGCCAATGCATTATTGAAAATTTGAAAAGCAAACTAAGAATCTTTAAAGTGTTTGTTTTGCGTAATGTTTTAAGCCATTCATAAAGACTTGACCAAAATAATTGCATAGCTACGATGAACAGAACACGCATGCTTAGTGTTTTAGCGGTGTTCATTATCTACATTAATGTTATTAATGTTAGAGGCACCACCTTCCAGTTACTGTTGTTGTTCGTTCAGTGAGTGAAAAATGCGGAAAGTGGTCATTTTTGGAGAATAATCGTCGGAAGTAAAAGAACGACAAATTCTAGAGTTGATTTTAAAAATAAATAATAGTAGTAGACTTTGGTATCTATTTATTTATGTATTACAAAGTACATACACTCTAAATCATACGAGTATGTCTGTCGAATCTAACTGACAAAAGCTAACATCACAATGTAAAGCGAATATTTAACTAACATCCGTTACATTCATATATTTTTAGATTATTTATTGCAAATAAGATTTTCCAACAAAATAATTACGTAGCTTTTGGCTTCTACTGTGACTCATAAAAATAATATATCAAGTCTAAAGGAACCGCCAACATTTTGTGCCAAGTTTTATCTCATTCAAATCACTGGAAACTAATTTACTAATTCGCAAACAAATTTACTGCACAATGAACCTAAAGAACAATGAAATAAAGTTCAAAAACCTGTGTACTTATATTTTCGATCTATGTTGTAAGACGTCACATGTGGTTTTACAGAAAGCGTCAGTGAGAAGGTTCTAGGAAGTGCTTGACGCCATCACGCCAGCACTAGGACAGTGGGAGCTTTCCGCTTGAATAAGTTTTTTACCAATCTTTATATCAAATTGCTCTGACGAATAACGAAAACGAGTACTGAGAATCGAGACCTTGTTGTTTTATTTTTTGACAAATGTAATATTGAACGTGACTCGAATTAATTCTGCTACACTTAGGGTAATGAATCATGTTAAACTTTTATATGGCATATAAAATATAGGCTTAGATATTATTTAAATACTACAAGATAGTAAGTGACATATTTTGAAACGTTTATTTTGATAAAAAATTGGTTGTCTGTAATGTCGGTTTACTGACGATAGTTGAACGTGACAATGTCTTAAGAAAATACTGATGGAATGATAGCATTTAATTGGTTATTAAAATTTTTTATTTAAGTTTATTTTTATAAACATTAATTAAATTAATAAAATAATTGATTTTGATTTTATAAATTTATATTTTAAATTTATAATAAATATATTGATTTTTAATTTAAAATTATATTAATTTTAACAAGAGATTTAATAGACGGATAGTTAATCAAAACTACTCGCGATTTGCACTTCAAGCCTAACATATTCAACATAATATGAACTTTGACTAAATGCGAAGTCAAAATTTTTAACAAAAAATAGAACCGACTCAAAACGCACTAAAAAGTAAAAAATAACTGTGTCATTCAGTTGCTTTAATTTACTTAAGCATATCTATGAAGTCGGTGCCAGCAAGTTTAAGGAACATTTATTTAACGTATTAAAGCAGTTTGTGGGTTCTAGGTAACGTCCTTAAAGTAGAAACCTTGGCTGGCACCGACTCCTGGACCTTTTGCTGAAAATTCAGTGGTGGTTTATCGGTTTAAAAATTAAAGTATTACAAAAAAATGAGTTCGTGTTCAGAACATATAAAGAAAAATCAAAATTCGTGTGTTAAGTATATTTTCAATCTCCGATCCGTCAAAATGTTACTTCACCATTACTTAACCAAAAATAAAGCTCGGAGACTGATTGACAATATTCAATTACTTCAAAGCAATGATCACGTACACAAGAGGTTGTTTCAGATTTGTATGGCGCCTTGGTTAGGTATATGCACAATAATTCAATATGTTTACAGTGATAAACTAGACATTATAGTGCCTGCGCTGTAACATGGTGCCTGTGACATATGTCATTAACTTTCCGTTTCACTCTTGAAAGTTGAAGCGATTTACAAATTATGACTTAGTATTTCAGCTGTTCCAAATTCGTAATATATTAAATGGTTAATAGCTGTAGTACCTTAAATTTAAAACCGTTAAACCCAGCCAGAATGTTCTAGTCTACAAATAAAATCAAATTGAAAAAATTAAGCAAAGTGTTGTAACGTATAACGTAACGCCATAGACGTGTCTAGTGATGGGACGTACTTCTACGATGAATAGTCGATATTTTTTTTAATAATAAATGTATATTGTAGTACAATTTTTATTTTTAAAAAGTCTATAATTTTACATCAGAACATCAGGGAAAGTTTACTCAAAAGGTTGCAAAGAAGAAATATATTTTATTCGTCTAAACTTATATCAGAATTAGGAACATTTGAGTTGTCACTAAATTCATCATCTGAATCTATGACGAATATTATTAACAACTAGCGGTCTCCCGGTATTTCACCCGCGTAGTTCCTGGTCCCGTGGTAATATCTGGATACAAATTACCTTACGAGTCATCAACCTACGAGCTCGTAGGTTTGATGACTTCCAGCCTCCCGAACAAGCCGGTTTCCGACAAGGCTTTAGTACCGTAGACCACATCCATACGCTGCGGCAGGTTATACAAAAGACCGAAGAGTATAACCGGCCACTTTGCTTGGCGTTTGTGGACTATGAGAAAGCCTTTGATTCGGTGGAAACCTGGGCTGTGTTAAGGTCATTACAGAGGTGCCGAATCGACTACCGCTACATCCAAGCGTTGCAGTGCCTGTACGAAAACGCCACCATGTCAGTCCGTATACAGGATGAGACTACGAGGCCAATCCAATTGCAGCGAGGAGTGCGACAGGGTGATGTTATCTCCCCGAAGCTATTTACCGCCGCATTGGAAGACGTCTTTAAGCTCTTGGACTGGAACGGACTTGGCATCAACATCAATGGCGAGTACCTCACTCAACTGCGGTTTGCCGACGATGTAGTGATAATGGCAGAATCTCTAGATGACCTTAATAATATGCTCAATGACCTCAGCAGAGTTTCTCAACAGGTGGGCCTTAAAATGAACATGGGCAAGACAAAGATCATGTGTAATGCTCATGTTTCGCTCCACCCAGTTATTGTTGAAAATTCTGAACTCGAAATTGTAGACGAGCATATATACCTAGGGCATATGGTCCAGTTAGGTAGGTCCAATTTCGAGAAACTGCGTGACATCTTTTCGTCCAAAATTCCTCAGTGCCTGAAGACGAAGGTCTTCGAACAGTGCGTGTTGCCAGTGATGACATACGGATCCGAGACTTGGTCGCTAACTGCGGGCTTCATAAGAAGGCTCAGAGTCACTCAGCGGGCGATGGAAAGAGTAATGCTCGGAGTATCTCTGCGTGATCGAATCAGAAATGAGGAGATCCGCAGAAGAACCAAATTAACCGACATAGCTCAGCGAGTCGCAGAACTGAAGTGGCAATGGGCGGGGCACGTAGTTCGAACAGCTGATGGACATTGGGGGCCGAAGGTGCTAGAATGGCGACCCCGCACCGGAAAGCGCAGTGTTGGTCGACCCCCCACCAGGTGGACTGATGACATCAAACGGGTCGCAGGGAGCCGCTGGGCACATGCGGCTCAGGATCGTTGTGTTTGGAAGTCCCTAAAAAAGGCCTATGTCCAGCAGTGGACGTCCATTGGCTGATAATGATGATGATGATGATGAATTACCTTATGTCACCCCTTATGAGTCGAGCTATCATATACAAAAGGTTTTTTTATAATCCGACTGATGACTGATGTAGTTTCAGAGATTAGCCAGAACAAATAAACAGACAGACAGACAATAATTGAAAAAAAAATGTTATTTTGGTGTATGTACGGTATGCATATATGCACAAACAGACACTGCAATTTTTTTATATGTATAGATGAATTAATTATGTTGTTAATATGGACGTCACGATCCCAATCAGTCATAATATCCCTTTTTGTTTTATTCACGACCTTCGACCAGCCTTCAGGTTAATCTTTGTTGATGGCCTCTTGTAACAGTGCCAACATGTTATTTGCCGTTAATGGCGGTGAAGTAGGTATTAATTTTTGCGGCGTGACTGAAAATTAAATGGGAATATGGAAAAAAGTATTTAAATTCAATCAATCAAATCATTCAATCAAATAATCAATTATTTCATAGGTAATGCTGCGTTCGCAACGCTGATGTTATAAATGCTGATTTTATAAAGCTTCAAAATAGGAATTGAAATTAAAAGCATACATGTTATTTGGGCCCAATAACATTATATCTAAGGACCGAGGTCAGACCTATTGTCATCTCTTCTAGAGTATAGGTAGGAGTTGGTGCCTTTTGACGCCGGACTAAGGCAATAAGCTCCAACTTTAACATTTTTATATCTACTCCGTTTTCCAGTTCATCAACTCGCTGTTGCGATTGGATTGGTTTGAGGTTTATTAACCTGTACCGAATGGTAAAGCGGGGCAGATTGAGATTTTCTTAATTTGTCTTGGTCTGGCTGGAGGAAGGCTATCGCCGTGGCTAGTTACCACCCTACCGACAAAGACGTACCGCCAAGCGATTTAGTGTTCCGATACGATGTTGTTTCATTCTACACCTAACAAGTTAGCCCGCATCCATCTTAGACTGCATCACACATCAGGTGTGATAGCAGTCAATTGCCAACTTGTAGTTGTTAAAAAAATTATCGCAGAGACTATAGTCAATAAAAGTTTAATCCCTAGAAACTATGCATTAGTATAACCGCGATAACAAAGTCTCCTCATAAATAACGATCAAATAATAATTTGCCTTTTAAGCTAATTTTTTTACAACATTAAAAAGAGCTAGATTTATGCTGCGAGTATCGTCAGCGATAAACATGAATTTCTAAGCGTCACATCCCTAGTCACTGACGTCAACGTCATACTGACAACTGTCACCCGCACTTTCTTACAGCAATTCGAGTATAACTATAGTTTATTTCTTGCGAAATAGTCCTATGCCAATTGTAGAAATTATTTCTATAAAGACGTACAGGCAATACAATGGCATAGTCTATGACTCTATGATGGAACATTGACATTGACAACTGTCATTAACATATGACATTTAGTTTGCGAGCTTAGATGACAAAGATGCGTTCCGAAATACGATGTTTTTCATCTTTATTATTGGAACGAAGTTCCTTATCGCGCGTTGTGAAAGGGGGCTAGACGGAAAAAATTCGTACGAAAAGTTGTCACGACACTTTTTGATCAAAGGATCTTGCCGCCGCCTTTGATGTGTGTGCGCGTGAGCGGCGGCGGGCGCCCGCGCTGTATGCTGTCTCGCGCTCTCGTGGCGCCCTTTACGAAAATTGAGCCTACTGATTAAGTTTATATAACATTATATTTGTTAATAATAAAAAAATATTATTATTACTTAAAAAAAATTAAATTTTATTACAATTCCTTCACTAATTAATCGAAAGGAACTTCGTTCCATCCGGGTGTCCCTTGACACCTCTCAATTTTTTTCAGGAATGATATCCAGAAATGAAACAACCCCTTTGACATTAATTCAGGTTTTAGCTCTAAATAGAAAAATAAGTTTTTCACAGTACATCAAATATTTAACGTCTATAAACCTGAGAAATGCATTTACACATCTCGTATTTTGATTCTTGAAAAAAACATCAATATTGAAGCCGATGCAACGGTTGCAAAGAATAAGAAAAGAAACAGAAATTACATTTCTCTAATGACATTTTGTCGTATTAGAGGAACTGTCAAACTGAACGTGGGATTATTGTTGAGACGTTGGTACGACGTATGGTACGCAGTCCGCGTCCGGTGATGTACTCATTAAAACAGCAAGCAAAGTAAGGTCTATCTAATAACAACGAAACTTTATCCCAATACCATTATGAATATCAACCGCAATGTCATTGTATTATTTTGTCGTAGATGTTCCATTGTTTGTCGGCACACACTGGAGAATAGCAATCATATGCAAATCAGCTCGCGTCTTCGGTAATTTAAGATGTCCGTATTGTTACTAAATTGCCAGTGTTATATAAAAAATTGCTAGTTAACATAATAAGTGGATAACGTGTTGTTTTCTGGTATTGTTGAGTTTTTGATGCAACATAGTTATGTATTATTAAGCACCTGGAAATAAAAATAACTCTTTTTAGGTTAGTTGTAAGTTGTAAAAATTAGTGTTAATGTTTATGATGGTTAAGATTTCTCTACTAGGTATAGATGATATCTTTATCCAAAGTATTACATTTATCTTTTATTTACAAGAACTTAAACATATGTACAATGAAAATTTTCTTTATTACATAATAACCTTCTTAGTAAAATGTGACTTATTACTTACTTCTTGGGCTAATAAACTGTATTTTTGAAAGGCGACAGATACAGTTATCAAGAAAAGCCCAGATTAAATAAATTTGCTGAACACGGGGTTCATCAGACTGCCTCGTTGGTCTAGTGGTTAGCCTATGTGGCTTCGATCACTGGGTCCTGGATTCGATTCCTGGGTCGGGTCACGGAATATTTCTGAGCTTTTCCATTCTTCTATGAAATGTTCAGTACATTCCAAGCTCGGAGTCTGGAAGTTGGTAGTGTTACACCCCCGTGCCTCGACGAGCACGTTAAGCCGTCGGTCCCGGTCACTGTCATCAACATCTGATAATGATCATTAATAAATGAAACATTATCACCCTAAGCCCGCCAACCCGCATTGGAGCAGCGTGGTGGGTGTACGCTCCATATCCGCTCTCCTATAAGGAGGGAAGCCTGGCGCTGTAGTGGGCCGTTAATAGGCTGATGATGATGATGATGAAGTTCATCAAATCTTTTTTTTCTGGACTTTTTATTTAAATGGGCTTATTAAAAGGCGATCAATGTGTTATAATCTTTATCAGTTTAAATACCTAACATCATTGATGTGTTGATGCATTTATACGCGTCAGTATTCTATACAATACTATCGAAGTGTCTGTTTGTAATTTCAAATGAAAAGATTTTCACTAAATGATCATTAAGTGATGAACCACTTACATGAACTATTTTTTAATTTGGTTAATCTTAAATCGTAAAAGTTCTTTTTGTACGTTTGTGATATCCGGACTTATGTAGTAGCCAGAGTAGCCGTAGTCTCACTTGTTCTGATGTTCTGACGGAAGCGGGGACTGCGTGGAAAACCAAAGGCGTCCGTTATTTAGAAATAAGGGCGGGGTGAAGCAAGATTTTGGTTATCATAACCAACGGTTAACATAAATTTACGACAACCCGTACGCCGGTTAAGAACGTAAGCTCGGTTAAGATAACCGCCTGGTTTTTAACCGCCCGGTCCTTAACCAGCGTACGGGTGGTTGTCGTGAACAGTAAATTTTACGTTTAGTTTATGTTAACCGTTGGTTATGATAACCGAAATTTTGGTGCACACAGGCCTAAGTCTTATATAAACGCAGGTGTGTATTCAATTATTAGACACGGTATTATCTTCTAAGAAGTTGGACCGATTATGATGTGGTTTTGCTTGTTTCAAAGCTGATATGATCGACATATTTCTTAGTTATAATTTTTTAAGATCAGTTGAAGCATTTCAATAATCATCAGCTAATTTCAAATTTAACTAAAATGGTCTGATTTACTTTAAGTTTAGTGTAGTAACTGTCGTTATTGTTACCTACTTATCTATATTACTTCGTATTTCCAACTTGAAGTCAATGCTGTAACAACAGATATACTGCGAGCCTACGGGGTGCTTAATTTCCTGACATTTTTAGTTTCATGTTTAAAAGTAAACGAATTAAAGATATTTTTTTGTCTGAGGTTTACTTCATCATCCTTCTGTATCCGTCCACTGCTGGACTGGATTTTGGGTAACCTCAGATGTTGGAGATGTCATATTTAAAATTGTAAAGGAAGCACGTTTATGATTCTGTTCGCATATTGTGGCGTCTCAGTCGCTAGTGTAATGCCGCGCTCGACGACCGTCTGTTCTGCGAATATCTTATACGAGACGTACTGTTGAACTTGCTTTTTGTTAACTACTTGTCCACAAGGTTCCACGCATAACTTTGAATTTCCGATTTTTATAAATTCTATCCTATAGAGAGACACCCAACATAGCTCTCTCCATAGTCTGAGCGACCTTGAAGGGTTTACTTATTTAATTTAATTTTGGGCAACCTCAGATGATGGAGATGTCATATTTAAAATTGTAAAGGAAGCACGTTTATGATTCTGTTCGCATATTGTGGCGTCTTGTCGCTAGTGTAATGCCGCGCTCGACGTACTCGTACGTACTGCGAATATCATAATAATAGACGTAATGTATGAACGTAAGCGGTTTTGTTAAATACTTGTTCTGAAAGGTGCCTGATCATCATTACCAGCCTTCACAAGGGCACACTACAGCGCCAGACCTCCCTCTTTACAGGAGAAGGGATATGACGCTTAAAACAAACAAACTGTTGGCGGGTTTTGGATAATATTTTAATAACACTATCGTATTTTTTCTTAATATACCTTTATAAAAGTGATATAACAAAAAAAATACAAATTTAACTCAGTCAAAGTTAGAGAATTGTACTCGTAAATTAATTTTTAATCGACGAAAATAACAAGGTTATGAAGTGAAGGTATTATATTTTACTGGTATAACTTTAGAATTGTATAATTGTATAATTCTTGTCTAAATATGTTGTCATGTTTGTGTAATCAATAAAGCAGATTTAATGAACAGGATAGGTGTAAATAAATGATATAGATGTACTATGTGATTTCATTAATAAACTTTATATGTTTTAGCTGGCTTTTAATATAATATATTATGACAGTATAGTACGAGTACGTTACGTGGCAATAAATCACTAAAAAGTAAGAAATAAAAAGTTTTTAACAAAAAATAGAACCGACTCAAAACGCACTAAAAAGTAAAAAATAACTGTGTCATTTAGTTGCTTTAATTTACTTAAGCATATCTAGGAGTCGGTGCCAGCCAAGGTTTCTACTTTAAGAACATTACCTAGAACCCACAAACTGCTTTACTACATTAAAAATGTTCCTTAAACTTGCTGGCACCAACTTCATAGATATGCTTAAGTAAATTAAAACAACTAGCACAGTTATTTTTTACTTTTTAGTGCGTTTTGAGTCGGTTCTATTTTTTGTTAAAAATTTTTCTACTTTATGACAACCATTAATAACCATTGACATAAGTCATATATAGCCACACCACCACAATCGTAGTAATGGTATTCTTATTATCTTATTACATCTCAATCGCTGCAGTCTACAGTTTGGACAGCCTCGACACAATTCAAGGCTGTGTAATGTTCATTTGACATGCACAGTCAATGCCTTGAAGGTTTAGGTTACGTCTTAATTCCTTCTACAAAAAGCTTTTATATTTTAAAATGTTTCCATTTTCCTATTTCCTATTGATTACCTTCGCGAAATTAAATAATAATTATTGCTTTGTTGTATATTATTTTTTATGAAGTAGTAGTGAATACGGAGACATATAACATATTCGTACTACCTAATTTGAATTTTTCGCATTTTTCGTTTCTGTTTTCCGTTTTCCATTTTCTTTTTTTTTACTGTTTTTATACATCTTGTTTATGAATAAAAAGTAGATTCGTTCTGGAGACTTAGCGAGACTAATGAACAGCAATTCACTTTTCGATATAAAAGAACAAGATAAATATACCTAATACCAAAAGGTTGCCCATTGTTTCTAGGAGTACTAACTCTATTATTTTGTATCTAATAAGTAGTACAGGTATGTTGTAGATAACATTTAATCATAGCAGCGGTATCATTTACTTCCTATTATTGAAAAATATTATTTGTTTTTTTATTAATTAGTATGGACAGTCATTAATGAGTTCAGTTCTAGAAGCATTTGCATGACTCAACTATGATCATATCGTAGACTTCATGTTTCACGTTTTATTATTATTATTATTCTAAAAACAATGGAATGGCGTCATTGTCAGATCAACTAAACAGATAAAATAAAATAAAATGAAAAATTCACAAATTATTACGTCTTTGAACGTAATAATTTGTGAATTTTTGTCAAACTCGATTAAAAAAATTAGATAAAGACATATGGAATTAATAAATAAAGAGTTGCACTTGGGTTATACCATCCAAGGTTTTCTCACTTCACTAGAATTTTTCGACAACATATTATAATTTAATTTCTAAAGTTCAAAAAAAATTTTGCCACTTTTTCTCACGTCACCTTTTCAATGGTCTTATTTTCTTGACCCTAACTTTTAATAAACGACTTCAAAAAAAAAAAGGAGTTTCTCAATTCGACCGTATATATATATTTTTTTTTATGTGTGTTCGCGCATAACTTCGTCGTGTATGAACCGATTTTGATAATTCTTTTTTTGTTAGAAAGTAGATAATCTGGTGGTGGTACCATGACAAGGAAACCAGGATCTGATGATGGGAACCTGGAGAAAACGAGGGGAACTTTCAAAAATTGTAGGGACAACAAGTACGTTTGTTAATTTTTCCGGTAAGTATTTAAAAGCATTACAATTTGATGAAAGTCTGGAGTCGATCTGATGATGGAGCCGATCTATATATAAGAGAACTCCGTAACGTTTTACAGTAGCTACCTTGTGTTTGGGCTCGATTAATTTGTCTCAATGAGAACTTTACATTTAGATGGGCTGTGACTGTCATTGAGGGTCTGGTGATGAAGACGGAGTACAGTTAAGGGAGCTCCGTAACGTTTTACAGTAGCTACCTTGTGTTTGGGCTCGATTAATTTGTCTCAATGGGAACTTTACATTTAGATGGGCTGTGACTATCATTGAGGGTCTGGTGATGAAGACGAAGTACAGTTAAGGGAGCTCCGTAAGGTTTTACAGTAGCTACCTCGTGTTTGGGCTCGATTAATTTGTCTCAATGAGAACTTTACATTTAGATGGGCTGTGACTGTCATTAAGGGTCTGGCAATGAAGACGAGGGACAGCTGAGGGAGCTCTTTAACGGTTTACAGTAGCTACCTTGTGTTTGGGCTCGATTAATTTGTCTCAAAGAGAACTTTATATTTAGACGGGCTGTGACTGTCATTGAAGGTCTGGCGATGAAGAAGAAGGACAGCTGAGGGAGCTCTTTAACGGTTTACAGTAACTACTTTGTGATTGGGCTCGATTAATTAATGTCTCAATGAGAAGTTTGAAAGGTTACAGTTTCCAGTTAGTTTGATGTTTACTATGTCATGATCCAATGATGAGATCTACGAAAACTCGAGGAAACTCTTCAAACTTTATATGCACTTTTGCAGGGACGTCGGAATTTTATAAGTAGGTAGTGAATATTGGTACTTATGGTTTAGTTCGAGTAGGTTTATTAGTATGTTTGTTGTTGATAAAGCAAAAAAGTATGAAATAAAAAAAATTTAACAAAAAATAAAAACGCCTTCAAAACGCACTAAAAAGTAAAAAATAACTACGTCATTTACTTACTTTAATTTACTTAAACACATATATAAAGTCGGTGCCACCCGAGCTTTCTACTTTAAAGTCTTTACCTAAACTTGGATGGCACCGACTTCATAGATGTGATTAAGTAAATTAAAGTAAGTAAATGACGTAGTTATTTTTTACTTTTTAGTGCGTTTTGAAGGCGTTTTTATTTTTTGTTAAAATTTTTTTGTTAAATGGAAGATGAATGACTGCCTGATGACACTGATGAGAAACCTGTTCGGTTACCGATCAAGACTCCTGTGCTTTTCTTCCTTTCTAAAAATTGGAGAAGATTTTGGATGGCGATCGATCGCTATGCCTTGTGCAGTACGTTATAATATGAATATGGTGATGAATTTATAAATATAAATAAATGCTATAACAGATACAGTCCACAGATGAGTTAGTTACAGCATAAGAACGATTTGCGACGTTATATTAAGTTAGCAGTTTAGCACTGCCCCGGCGTTGTCAGGGCCGGTGATAATTTCCACCGTGTATTTGCTTAAATGCTTCACACTTCAGATTTTTCAGCAGAAATATTCTTTATAATTGTTGACTTTATATATTCTCTTTAGACAATTGATGACAAAGAAACTATTAATAAATTCGACGCATAATAAATTACTATTCGGTTTTGTGTCCATGTATTTCCATAGGCATGTATATGAACATACTGTTTATACTCGACGATACAAATGTACATAATTGTAGCACGTAATTCTTTGGTAGAGTTTTTTGACTGAGAGCTCTTCGACTATACAGGAAATAGTTAAAAAAGTATAACATTTTTTTTTCTTGCACTTACTACTTTTTGCATTTATTGTTTTAGTTGGGCAACAGATTTTGGCTACGTTTTCACAGCGGGATAACGTTATTTTATTTGCTAGAATCGATATAAAATTTATTTCTATATCGATTCTGGCAGATATGTTATCGAAGTAAAAAGAATATTACGATTCTGTGTTAAGTTACAAGCTGTCCGTGCTTGTTACGCAGAAATGTGTACTTTTTACAGAATTGTTTACATACACATAGCTATAAACTCGAACTAATTTACTTGTAAGTAAATTACGCGAGAATGATTTATTGCCATCTATTTACTACACGCGCAGGACAATAGGCAGCAAATATACACAATTCGATTTAAATAATTTATATCACGTTAACACACAGGTAAGCGCCTTAGTTTAGCGTAAACAATAAGTGACGCATCTAAATAAATGGTTAAGGTAGCAATTTGTTCCATCACCTTCTGAACTGTGCACGGCCAGTGTCAGGGTATTGTAGACATGCAACCAAATACAACAAAAAGGTAATATAAGGATTTAATGTTATTTGTATTGGTTGGCAATCGTACAAAGAACGGTCGAACATTTTTTTTTTTTTTTTTTTAATGCCTACAAGTTGGCCCTTGACTGCTATCACACCTGATGTTAAGTGACTCTGCATCTAAGAGAATACTTAGAAAATCCACACCCCTATCGGTAGACACGTAACAAATTGGCGGTCTCTCGGTTTAGCTCCAGCGAAAGCCTCCCACTAGCCAAACGCATTTGATTCTGCTAAACAGTGAACCAGTTAAAATTGGCTCTCTATTTATTTTCAGCTGACAATATTCCCTATGTGTTAATAATCAAAAAATTTTGGATTAAAAAACAATTTATTGAATATTTTTCTTCGGCATCTTCAATTACTTTGTTCTTCTTGTATTTTCCTGATAAAATTCACTCGCACTAAAACCACACTGGACCAACCATGCAGTTTGTCTACTGCACTTCCTAAAAATTCCTTCTCATAATTCTTCCTTTTACTCTAAATCCTTCTCTGTCAAAGCTGCTCGGTTCTTTGGAACTCTTCTTTATTTTTGTGTACGTACACCCGACCCTACTCCAATGTTTATACTTTTCTACTTAAAGATAATTGGTTGCCTGGAAGAGATCGCTCATTAGCGATAAGACCGCCAATTGTACATTAGTTTTAAGATATTGTTCTCTTTGTAACTTTGTTTTGTTATTATTTGGTGTACAATAAAGAATATTTAATCATTCATTCATTCACTTCTGAAATAAAGAATAACATTTTCAATTACACTTTTTGATTTTCAATTTTCCACAGAAAATCGAAAATCCAGAGACCGGAATATATATTTACTACTTATGGTAGTTTTACGACTGGGAGGCTTTCTAAAGAACGTATAAACATTGGTAAGCTAAGCAGTTTTGTCGGAAGTCTGCAGGTTTATTCACTTGACAGCTCGTGTAAAACTGCAATTGGATGCGACGATGAATGATGTAATATACTTAATATCTATACTTACAGAGGAAAACTGTGCTAAAATTTCCGTTCTCGGTAAATATATTTTCCGTTGTACCATACTTTTGAAAATACTAGTTCGATCATATATTTTTCTTAAAGAAAAAGTTTGCTTATTACTGTAACTCTGTAGAACTAATTGTACTATCAAATTCCGAAATGTTCAGACCCTTTGGAACCTTCTCCAGTTTACCATTGTTACAGGTAGGTACGAGTGTTTGCGGTTGCATACAGTACCACAATAAGTATAGGAACTCGTATTTTATTCGTTGAATGGTATAGGTATTGGTATAGGTATTGGTACAGGTATTGGTACAGGTATTGGTACAGGTATTTTTCTTTCCAAATCACAATTAGGTTCTACGCGTAAGTATTTACGCGTTCTTTTTGAACTCGTTTAAAAATGTGTACAAACCAGAGTCAGGTTAAATGGAAACATCAGTTATCTGTTTATGAAGATGCACATATCTATGCGTATCTTTATCAACAGGAGATTGAAGGTCAAATAAAAAAGTTAACCTCCTAAAATAATGTATTCCTTCCCGCAGTGTTCTAATAAACTTGACACACTTCGATGCGTCTGTGCCGCTGCCGCCTGTGCGTCGCTAATCGTTGTGGTAGCAAATTGCTCTTATCACAGCCTTTTACAGCTTATAGATAACACTTGTTTTCGGTTGTTAATGTTATATGGACGGACATTTAGATAAGAGATTACTTTTTGGAAATGACGCGTGTAGACTTTTGCATTGCTGAGTTTTATGATGCTGAACTGTGATTTATTGAAGGAAAGGCTCTGGGATAGAACGAGCACCATGTTTAAAATTATCATCATCATCCTTTTCACCTACGGATGTTATTCTAAGGACGACTTAACACCAATCTTGAACAACAAATATTTGTTTGAAATTGCTTTATTGTTGGTATCTTTAGTGTATAATTTCTGGTTTTAAATGAGTAAGTACAGTTACTTCACATTGAGATAGATTACTTAAGATAACCTCCAAATAAAATCCTGGTTAATTTTCTTCTGTCTGTAAATCTTTTGCCGAACTTAAAACGTTAAATTTAATTGTCGTTTTATTTACGGATACCAGTTCGTAAATATTTGCAGCTGGGAAATACCTAATGAAAATGCATGAGCTGAGAGGAATTCACATAAAAAGCCAATAACGATTACAGTTTTCAATTATAACGTGAGAATATGTAAACAATAGATAAATTACTCATGAGCGCTCTGAAAAAAACACTTGGTCAATTAAAAGTAAATTAAAAACATATTAAACATACCCACTGAATAGACAATTGAAGACTCGATATCCTGACAATGATTGCTGTCGGAACGAGGTGTGAAGGTCGTCATTTTTGTATTAATTATAGTACAGATAATTGTTTTTTCTATAGATAATATAAAGGGCTGGCATACATTTGATGGGGCGCAGACTAAAGTATTAAGTGCTGACCACGCTGACAATAGGGTATTTATCTGATATCAATGTTTGTTTATTAGTTTTATCCTAGTTTTGAAAAACAAAATAGGATAAATGTTGACTGAAACATCCTAATATAATATTAAATAGATTAATAAAATAAAAATCCCAGTGCACGGAGCGAAATTCATTGAACCATTGACACAAGCAGCACCGCAGCAAACGTTAACAACGAGATAGCAAACGTATCTGAAAGTAAATTAGCATCAAATTAAATAATTGTATATTGAGTTACAAACTTTCTAGGCGATACATCATTTGGTTCACAAAGCAAATCGTCAGGCTAATAAACTTGTATTACAAGAAAGAGATTGAGGCTGATTACTTGGAGCGATCGCGCTTACGAGAATACAAAAACCCGTTCTCATTACTCGAACAACGCACTTGTTTGCATTTTACTTTTTATTCGTGTTAGTTTATTAATAGATCTATTTTTTACCCGACTGCCAAGAAGGGTTATGTATCTTAGCCATTAGTTTTTCTTATATCTCCTTAACTTAGAGGCTTAGCAATTTTCTACAATATAATACATATTTGATTTAAAAATAAATTGGCTCTAGCTTAGAATTAAATTTACTTTCGGTTATAAGGCAATGTAAATAGAACTGTAAAGGTTCTTCAAGGAATCGTCGTCATTATCAAATTAACGTCATTGTCGGTCTATTGGAATGGAGTCCTGCACTACGGGGCCAGCCTCCCATCCTCACAGAAAAACAGATTTGAAGCTTGCACATACGTTCCTCTTATACGAGTTGGTGCGCTTAGAAAGCAAGATAAATCGATCGTTATCATTAACTAAGCGTATTGGAGTAACTAGGTGGATCCTAATCATGTCGTGGACCTCCAAAACACTGGCGACGGCAGAGGTCATCGGTAGCGGTGGTTGAATCACCTAAAATGCATAAACTCGCAATAACTAGCAAGTGCATTAGTTTAGTAAACAGAATAACTTTTATATTGAATATTCTTTACGCCTCTATCCAAACATTTGGCAAACGGTTGTCGTGTAAGTGTGTCAGACAAACACAGTCTCCAAACACGAGGTTGAAACAATGCCTGCAGGCTTATCTTGCGACTACTGCTGTATTTTTACAAGCGATAAGAGCGGAATAAATTATCCAGCCACTTTACGGGCGTTCGTAAAATATGCGCGGACCTTCACGCCTTCATGATTTATATGCTTGCTTTAGTTAATCATTTAATTGTATATTAACAGACGCACGTTTAGCATTATCCGCTTACTATTTGACCAGTAGTTTAATTGTCGCGCTACCTAAAATTCTGGTTTTTGTGTTTTAAATACTCTTGATTTGGCCTTTATTTGTCCTATTGTAATGTCCTGGATTTAGCCCAGGAACCAGATCATAGCCACTACATTTTTTATACCGTTATAAAATTGAGACTATACTTTTTTTAGTACAATGATTTTAGTTTCTCTAATACTAATCAGGGTGACAAGATTGAACTATAAAAACTTACTATACCTATGAATAACTTCAATAAAAACTAATGATATTTAATAGCGGGTACATATACCTACTTAGAGAATTTCTTTATGTATAAATTACTTTTGAAGGTTAAAGTTAGGTACATAGTTATATACGTTTATTATTGAATCAATTCAAACAAGCAAACAAATATAAGATAATGCTCGTATTTGCGATATGATATGCATCGGGCTAATATTTACGAGTAGCAATCGCAAAAAATAGGACAATGTTACAAACTGAGCAGATACCAACAGATACGCTTATTAAACACGATTTACATTCAGATACGGGTGTAAAGTACATTATCAATGTTATGGCGCTCAAATAGGAATTGAATAATTGTATTCCATTGACTCTATATTGATTTTAGAATTAAAAGTAAAATTTTGATGTTTATTAGTTCATAAATCAATAACATTATATTTATGCATCGTTCCTGTTACTCAGAACCAGGGTATACTGAGTCTGTTCTATACTACAACTATCATTGTCAATAATTTTGCAAGTTTTCAACTTAATTTCATATCGATTATTTTAAAATACAGTTGCTATGGCAGGGGGTATAGTAGACTCTACAACAAAATCTTAACACTCCGCATAGCATTTTTAGTAACTCGAGGAAGGGGTACTATTTATTTCCTTATATATTAGATTTATTGGTATTTACTAGTTTTAGGTTGTTGGTATCTACTCACTTAATATTCTTCAAGCATAACCTGTGTTTTCGTAATGCAATATATGTTGTGATTTTAAGGAGCGGGGAAAGCTTTTGGCATTGTGGCTTGACTCTATGCCAATGGGGTTAGTGTAAGCGTGCGGAGTGAAGATTTTATCAAAATCATTCTTTACCTTGTTTAAGTTTATATTTTAATGAAAATACTATCTAGGAACTTTGTTTTTTGTATATGGTCAGACGTTATTTATATCAAACTAGCGGACGCCCGCGACTTCGTCCGCGTGAAACTTGGTGTAGATTTGAACTCCCGTTTGACCCATTAAGGATTTATTTATTTTGATAAGGATTTAAGTTTAGTTGTATAAATAATTACGTAAACGTAAGCATAGACTATATTTCATATTTTTATTATGTATATTATCCGAGTTATCACTGTTTTAGTCGCGGAAATCGAAACGGAAAATTTGTTAAATCGGCTTTATGCGTATGCGCTGCCTTAACTATTGAGTATAATTAAAAGCAACGTATGGGAACTTTATGTATCTTAAAAAGTTTTACGAAACGTCCGCAATAGCGTATATCTATCTTTTATATTTTAGCAGATATAGCACTGTTTATCTTTAAAGAAATCATTTAATTCATATGCTTAAGTTTACGTCATTGTTTATATAACTAAACTCAAATCTTTATCAAAATAAATTATTTAATAATCACAAGGATATTGTAGAGAAAAGATTTGCCTTTTACAGTATGTTAATTAGTTATATAGTTTAGGAGATATTACAAAATGTCTAAAAAGCGCATGTATTGCAGCTGTGTAGTCCAAATTAAGTAGATCTCATCCGTATTAAATGTAATACGTACTGAATAGGGGTCAGCATTTTGGTACATATATAATTCCAAGTTAGAAACGTTAATACGGGATAGGCTGAAAATTCGATACATTTCAATTTATGCTCAGGCTATATGACGCGGTCGGGCTAACACATTGATTGACGGGAAAGTACAAAAAATATTAAATTGAAAGCGGAACGAGCATACTTTATATGAAAGGCTGCTCTTAAAACAAGAAAGGTACCAAAGGGATTTTCACGCGGACGAAGTCGCGGGCGACTGCTAGTTATTAAATAAACGAATTAAATGAAATGATTTAAATCATCGAAATAATAAATGTGGGCAATAGACCGTGTCTGTATTATCTCGGTTTTTCCAATAGCGTAAAGTTCTTATAAAACGTGATTAAGACTTTATCTTTAAGTCCATATTTCTAAAGCTTTCCGCTGCATTATTGTAGGTAGCATACATCCGTGATATTCTACATACGTCATACATTTCCTATCTCTGCATCGGTGTGTATATGTGTGTATATATATGTGTGTGTGTGTGTGTGTGTGTGTATTCGTACGTAGTTACGCACATTTCTCTGAATAACATTTGATTTTATATCCTCATTCAATGTTACTGTGATCATTATTATAATTTATAGAAATTAGAAAAATACTGAGGAAAAAATCTTTGAAAAATAACGGAATTTTATTAAACAGGACTTAGGATTAAAAATATATTGACAATTCTAATTCAAAGGCGATTATTTCAAATGGGCTTAGTCTACAAGCAATTTTGATAGGCTATTTTTAACCGTCGAAAAAATACGGAGGAGGTTCTCAATTCGACATGTATATATTTTTTTTAATCTATGACCACGCATAACTTGTTACAGAATTGTCCGATTTTGATAATTCTTTTTTTTATCAGACAGGGCACACTTCCAAGATGGTCCCATTGTCATCATGTTAGGTCCTGAAGATGATATCCTGGGGAACTTAAAGGAACTCTTTAAATTTTATAGGCACACTTGCAGCAATTTCGGTTTTTGTGTAAGTATCGGTAGCTTTTTGGCTACAAGTTCCGCATAATATACTATGACAGTATAATATACTATGGCACCGACTTCATAGATATGCTTAAGTGAATTAAAGAACTAAATGTCACATTTATTTTTTACTTTTTAGTGCGTTTTGAGTCGGTTCTATTTTTTGTTAAAAATTTTTTGTAGTGTTCTCTATCACCGGCTCGGAAGGTAGGTTTACCTTTGTATGTATGTATACAAAATGTATAAAATGTTAAACAAACCACTTACTAAAATACAGAGGGAATACTATAAAGAATATTTAAAAACTAATACAGTAGTATAGTGTATGTCTGTACTTCAGTAGTTAAACGTACTTCCTTAGGAAATGGTTTTTACTCTTACCTATATATAGAGCACAATTAGATAATATTTAAAGATTGTTACAAGCTGTGACATCTGTACTTCAGTTGATATACTAAGACAATTTATAAAAATAATCTCACACGCCGCTGCGAAAAGGCTTTTATTTTATATACATATAGAGCATAAATAGAGCATGTTCAGAAAACTGGTATTCAGCTTATGATATACATAAAGTATTTGATAAAAATAGAGATTCTTAAAATAGTCTTAGATGCACTAGTAGGTACTCGCTCAGAACAGGCTGTTTATCCTTGCCTACCAACAGTGATCGCAACCTGTTTACAGTGCGTACTTGTGGCAGTTTTATCCCACTATTCTATTTTTAGCACAGGTGGAGTCGTTGTTCGCTAACAATTTTCCTTCAGTTTTGGAATCAGATATATTTTAATAATAATTTGAATTCGCTTAGTTCACGTAGGTAGCGGACACCGGCGATACACTAAACGTTACACTTAAACCTTCTTCCTGAATTACTTTTTCTATTGATGAACAGCGCATCTCATTCGCTGGCGTAGGATAATATGCAGGCGGAGAGGCGGAGAGCGATTGTTTTCTTATATTAAGGTTGTTTATGCAGGTTCTTGTACGCTGGGTATGCCTCCTCAGTTTCCTTATCGGCGAGCAGAAGAATACTAAACAATTCAAATTCTGTGTTTTGAGAACATCGCGATTTACCGTTGTTTTATACAAATTGCAGACAAACCAGCAGGAAGTGGGTTACCCGATTTTTACTGATTACCGCCGCCCACGGACATCTTCAGAGGAGCTTCCACATGCGTTGCTTTCACAAAATCTCGACAATATCTTCCTATGAATTTCAATATATTTATGAGCCTTAATAGCTCTACATTTATTTCATTTCTCTCTGGAGTTGGCAGCCGAATCTAACCCTAAGTGGTCTGAGGTTCGATATCCGTCCAACCATTGTCGTACCAACCCACTCATAATAGTGTTAAGCACTATTGGAGGTGTTAAGAAAATATTTTTCCAGCTTATCTTGCAAGTTATTAAAAAAAAGGAATAAGGATTTTTCCTCTTTAAATTAGTAAGTAGTACAGGTTTTGTAGCACTAATGTATCGACCGTCAGCTGTCTTAGCCTGATGCCGCGTAGGTAGCTATAAACACGCTCGGATATTCGCCAACAGTATCTACCACATCCGAGATAGCGCGGGAATAGCATCTTGTCGAGTGCATCGTCACTTAACATCGTGTGAGATCGCTGATGAATGATTTAATGAAACATGCCAATAAGGTCAATATTGTAGCGGGAAAACAGATATTTCAAGTCAAATATCTGTTAAAAAAACCGCATTTAAATTCGTATTTTTCCAACAAAATTCAGTCAGATATTGTCTGAATATTAGATGTTTTTTAGAACTAATATGTTAGTGTGTGTGTGTATCTACACACTCACCAACTTGAATGTTGTAACAACTACCAACTCTCTTTTGTGTCGAGTGATACAAAGCAAAGTGATCCTATAAGGGTTCTGATTTCCCTTTCAAAGTACAGAATTGTAAAAACCTCTTCTCACCAAGTGCCCACTTGCGTCAACGGAACAAAAATTATTGCTCACTAAGTGTAAGAGTATACGTTCGCGGATTCTTCAGATTTTCGGTTACACCGACGCCGGACGAATACCAATCCGTCGGTTAAATTATAACCACAACAAGAACAGCATTCGGAATAAAAAGTAAACTGCAACCGGTGGTCCGCTGTCATCCCCGGCGCGCACTCAGGTGCTCGGAGCGTTACAGAAAGGTAGTGCGTGCGTACGACGACACTCGAGCATTTCCTCCGAACGGCGAGAGAGGAATTTTTCAATTAAATTGAAACAACTTGCGGTGATATCGCAACGGTGCGGTGCGGGTATTGTGATATCGGACTAAGAACTGTGTACAAAATGAAGACGGATTATCCAATGGATGAAATGCACAAGAGTAAGTATTCAATCAAAAAAATGGTTTTAATCTCTTCTTAAAATATCGGCTTTCAATCAATTTAAATAATAATTTAAGCCAGTTTAATTTCAAAATCTGTTAGTTGGCGTCTTTGATTGATTTTCGTGAAAATCTTTTACTACTTTCAATCTCAAAAGCTTTAAAATATCTTTCAAACTTTATGATAATGCGATAGATACTTAGTTTTGAGGATTAAACTGAACATATTGATGTAATCTATAATATGTAAAGATAAATTTACAAATCATTTTCTTTTCTCTTTGCATCTGAAAATTTTTCTTATATCACATTTTGTTATGCAACTATAATTACTTATTAGTTTTTAATACGGGTATTATAAGTATAAATAATTTGATCGATATACTATGACTGAGATAGTTATTATCAAAAATTAATTAAAAATCATTGATACGAAAATACTATTAAATGATTAAAATTTTACATGTTTTTCACACAATCTAAAGAATATTTATTTAGGTTAATCTACCAATTATCATGCCCTTGCAACGATATAAATAATTACAGATATTTTACAGATAGGGGTCTGTACAATTATAAGGTAAAGGTCGTAAATGATCCTATAAACAGTTTTACAATCAGGTTTCTCGGTCAATAGTCATGTGAAATTTAAATGATAGATTTTCCTAGAAAGCCATGATTTCTAATGTTGCAAATTGCACTTGTGTAAAGTTGTCCAGTAGTATTTCATTTTACAGTCGATATTTAGTTTTATTTATATACATCACTAGTAGATGCTCGTGGCTTCGTTCGAGTAAATTATTATTATTAAACACATTTCTATACATTATATTATTCCAGGAATTTAAATTAATAGTACAACAGCGACATATTCTACTTGTAATCTTTATCCGCGTGGTTCTTTTTATTCGGTTTCAAACTTAACCGCGATAATTGTATACAAATCGGTCTGTTAGTTAATTATGCGTAAATTATATAAACTGGCAAGAATTTTGAAAATTGCCCGTTCTTTGGAAACTACAAATGATTAATTATTATTTTTCAAAAAATATTGAATATTTTTGCAGATAAGTATAGATTTGTTTTTATCTGTCTTGGTCTATACCCTTATACTTATATCATATAATTGTATAATAAATTAATTTTAAGTACTCTTAGCAGCTTTCGTAGTAATAAAATCGTGAATATATATCTTAGCTATTAAACAGAATAAATATACATAGCTTTTACGCTGAATAATTAATTAGCACTGATTAACTGAGTGCTATAATTTATCGTATAATAAAATTGTAATTGTTCGCCGTAATTGTTCGTGTTAATAGTATATATTATTATTTTGTAGTTATTCGATAAATAATTATCGTTTAATATAATTGATGTTATAATTACATGTACTAGATACAGATTAGAAGAATAATGTTTGTGGTGGACGCGACCATCACTGTAAATATTATTTTTCTGTAAATCTATCAATATTTTTTTTTAAATAAATTTATCACACCCTTCCTTAGTTCGTACGTACAAATTCAAAAGATCGTAAATCGTAATTTATTTAATACTAGCTTTTGCCCGCGACTTCGTCCGCGTGGAATTAGTTATTACGCAGCCTAATTTTTCTAAGCTTTGAATGTCATTTTTATTAATATCTAATCAACTGCCTAAGAAATAGGTCTTAAGCTTTCAAAATGACGATACCCCCCCTTTAACCCCTTACAACCCTTTTTTCGCAATTAAAAGTAGCATACTGTATACCAAATTTCATTTAAATCGGTTCAGTAGTTGTAGAGTGAAAGCAAGACAGACAGACAGACAGAGTTACTTCGTATTGCAATTCGTCTACATCGCATTAGAGTTACCATATTTCATGTAAATTACTAAGTAAATCGATTAATTGTTTGTGTTGTTTGTGATCAATCTGCGAGTTTATTGTGAAGAAACATCCCCCAAACTACCCAAGATGGCTAAATGATCAAATTAAATTTAAAGAAATTCATAAACATTAAAAATATTTACAAAAAATAGAATTTATCAAAAAAAAGTAATAAATATTGTGTCATTTACTACACCATTCTATGAAGTCGGTGCCAGCCAAGTTTAAGGAATATTTATTTTCCGTAGTAAAGAATTGTTCTTTAAAAAATTCAAAAGATCAGTAAATGACACAATTATTTATTACTTGGTAAAACATTTATTTCATATAAATTTAAATAAATTCTAGTAGCCAAAAAGCTACCAATAACGAGACAGAAACTGAAACGTAACGTGCCTCCAAAATTCGAAATTCCTTTAATTTCCAGGATATATAATAAAAAAAGACATTACAAACTGTAAAAAGTTATGCGTGGTCATACATATAAAAAAAATATATATATATATACGAATTGAGAACCTCCTCCGTTTTTTTCGTCGGTTAAAACCCGTAAATGCTTTCTACTTAAGTGTTACAACTCGCAATACTATACTTAAACAATAAAACTAATCGTATCATTTACTCATTCATGATTTCATTTTGTCGTTCAGTTTTATTAAAATTTAAACTATCGCAAGTATTTTCGGAAACTAGTCGCCATACTCGTACCTATTCCGTCAATATTAACGTGACTTTGAACCGTTTTCATTTTTAATATCGTTCAGTTTTAGTTGTTATCAATTTGAGGTCAATTACGTAACATTTGCATGTATAGAAATGCAGAAAATATAGAAAAATATGCACGTTTGTGGTTATAAAAGGTAAAGTAAATATGCGCATATATTTTAATATTTCAATCCACAAATGAGTTAAACAATCAGCACCTCGGACGATAATATGCAAAGTCGATGATAGCTTGTGACAATAACAACAATTTGTAATTTTTTGTTGTACGTGGTGTGTTTTTGTTCCGGAAATTACAATTACAGAACAACTAGTCGATGTCCGCGATTTGTTTCTATATTAATGCCTGTTTTATTTCATAGTCATATCTATATTACCTATTATAAAGTTACAGTAACATCCATTCGATAGATGTGTATAAATATAAATATATACATTCGCAAATATTTATCTATACAAACTTAATGTTTACATTTTGTAAATAAAACGTAAATTATATCTAATCTATTTTCACCTGGCATACAGACTCCCATATTGTGCTTATGCATGGTTTATGAATCACTGCAAGTTGTAATATTCAGTCAATTTTCAGTTTTGCCTTATGTCTTTCGCTTCGATGTTGTTAATAGTTTTATTCTGAAATTATTTAATTGTTATCGTTTGGGAACATCATTGAACTAGATTGTTTTTAACGAAAGTAATGAAACTGTGACTTTCCTATACTATTTGTAACTTTTGATAGTATTCGACTGGTTAATCCGTCATTTGATACCCATATTGAGGGATTTGTGAAAAAATATGTAATTCGCTTTTTTGTAGCGGCGGCCATTTTGGTCTGATTTTCATCAAACATAGCAAAGAATCACCGCCAGAAAATTAGTTTTCAAATTTAAATAAAACCGCATTGAATTCGGTCCATCCGCAGGCTCGCGCGCACGCCCGCACTAACGCACACAGACATCGACGCTAAATTTGTAACATTCCTCGTTTTATGTCGGGGGTTAAAAATAATATTAGCGGTAAGTTTTAATACCTACTCTAATGTTCCCCATCTCGTCCGCCATCTGGAATATTGCCTAACCTTAAGTTTGAAACCTTAACGTCGAACTATGTATTAGGAGTCAACAGTCTGCGTAAAAGCGTAGTCAGTGAACACAATCGCATTTACTTACTACAAACACATGCTAGGTTGTTTACAAAAATAGTCACATTTTTTATGCTTAACAGGAATCAAGTAAACCTATTTTTTGTGGTTTTTATCAGTATTACAATCGTAACTGTTTGTGCGCGTTTTTGTAACGATTAGTCAGCATAGTCTACTTCATATTTATGTATCTCGTTGAAATATTATTTATTTGCCGATATATTTTCTGCACTACATTCAGAATATAGTCACGACACGTATTATTTCATTGACTAAAAAGTTGTAAGCTTTTCGGTAAGTATCAAAAATATAAAAAGATGTTATTTTGATCAATCTTTTTATCTTTTGTCAGTTATATGTATAAAGATTGCAATTTTCGCAACTGAAGTAAGATAAAATAACGTAATTTAAAGCTTCAATGATTCAACGACACGTTCGTGCCTTTTGGACTATTGTTATACACAATTACAACTATTTATAGCACAAACATTTAGTTTAATTTTCTTCCTCGCCTAACAACCCTATTAATAAAACTTCGTTGACCATCTACGGGCTGTATCTCAGCAACCGCAATAGCTAGATAGTAGAAATTATCAAAAATTATGTATTTATGTTGCCGCTCTAACTAAATATACTAAAAACAAAATAAAATAAATACATCAGGGGGGCTCCCATCTGCCATTTTTTGCCCTTTTTGCCCTTTTTTGCTCGATATCAATAAAAGGTAACAGGAAGGCACTTGAAATATTAACTAAATATTTCAAGTGCCTTCCGGGGCCGTATGAAACCATTCGTGCGCAAATCCGACTCGTACTTGGCCGGTTTTTTTAAGTCAACCGTCGTATTAATAAAACAATTTAAAAAGCTAATAAAAGTATAGTACTTGTGAAAATCGCCTGAGAATCTTATTACCTGTGGAATTACTTGTAAAGGTACTTGTGAAAACTTATTACGTATAGAATTACTTGTAAAGGAACTTGTGAAAACTTATTACGTATAGAATTACTTGTAAAGGTACTTGTGAAAATCGCCTGAGAATCTTATTACCTATGGAATTACTTGTAAAGGAACTTGTGAAAACTTATTACGTATAGAATTACTTGTAAAGGAACTTGTGAAAACTTATTACGTATAGAATTACTTGTAAATGTACTTGTGAAAATCGCCTGAGAATCTTATTGCCTATGGAATTACTTGTAAAGTCAAAATATATTTTAATTGCACTACACTATTTCATAATTGCGTTCTCAGTAGCAATTTATAGTTATTATAACATAAATATAGAACAGTCAACGCGATTTTAATTTCTTTATAATTTATGTACATATTTATATACGTGTAACAATGGCATAAAACAAATACCAAGATAAATGGAAAATTGCTTTTAAAATTGCTCTAATGCATTTTTCTTTTGCTCAGATAAGTGGCGAGTAACTGGTGGTAACTTATCTGAGCAACGATATTATTTTTATTAATGAATAATCGAATGAAGCAGACATGACTGTTCCAAAAACACATGGAATTTTCAACTTTATACAAAACAAAAAACTAATTACTCCATGTAAAAATAATTGCTGTTATAAATTTTAGTCTAGTTAACCGCCTCATTGACAGGGCGACCCAGGATCCGAACCCATGTCTTCGTGGCCCGTAGCTACATAACTACTGAACCAACGGGGTAGTCAACATGACTACCCCGATGACAAAAAAGTCATAATAGTCGAAGTCCTCATTAAACTAAAGCGCCTCTAATAAACTAAACGGGACCGTGATAACACAACTCTACAATAAAATGCCTAAAGTCTTAAAATTTATTTCTCGTTTTTTTCCGTTAAGAGTAAAACATAGGACTTTGTGGAAGCCTTTTTCCGTTAAGAGTAAAACGTAGGACTTTGTGGAAAGCCTTTTTCCGTTAAGAGTAAAACGTAGGACTGTGGAAGAAGAGTAAAACGTAGGACTTTGTGGAAGCCTTTCTCCGTTAAGAGTAAAACGTAGGACTTTGTGGAAGCCTTTCTCCGTTAAGAGTAAAACGTAGGACTTTGTGGAAGCCTTTTTCCGTTAAGAGTAAAACGTAGGACTTTGTGGAAGCCTTTTTCCGTTAAGAGTAAAATGTAGGACTTTGTGGAAGCCTTTCTCCGTTAAGAGTAAAACGTAGGACTTTGTGGAAGCCTTTTTCCGTTAAGAGTAAAACGTAGGACTTTGTGGAAGCCTTTTTCCGTTAAGAGTAAAATGTAGGACTTTGTGGAAGCCTTTCTCCGTTAAGAGTAAAACGTAGGACTTTGTGGAAGCCTTTTTCCGTTAAGAGTAAAATGTAGGACTTTGTGGAAGCCTTTCTCCGTTAAGAGTAAAACGTAGGACTTTGTAGAAGCCTTTTTCCGTTAAGAGTAAAATGTAGGACTTTGTGGAAGCCTTTCTCCGTTAAGAGTAAAACGTAGGACTTTGTGGAAGCCTTTTTCCGTTAAGAGTAAAATGTAGGACTTTGTGGAAGCCTTTCTCCGTTAAGAGTAAAACGTAGGACTTTGTGGAAGCCTTTCTCCGTTAAGAGTAAAATGTAGGACTTTGTGGAAGCCTTTCTCCGTTAAGAGTAAAACGTAGGACTTTGTGGAAGCCTTTTTCGTGACTTATCATATTTAATACGGATTTTCTCAAATCGATCAACCCTTTCTTTTGTAGAAGGAAACAAAACTTTTTTAAGATCGTATAAGTTTTTGTCTTTCGTTTCAAACTTTCTTATTGTTGGTATGTAATATAACTAACAATACTATTTCTTTTTATAGGAACAAGCTCCCTAATCGGGGTGTCCGATGTGACGGACAACAAGCTGTTCTGGAGGCAGCTGGTCGCTGAGCTAGTGGGCACCTTCCTGCTCACATCCATCGGCGTGGCTTCCTGCATCGCCATCGAGAATGCCGACGTGCCGAAAGTCACCAGCATTGCTTTGTGTTTCGGCTTACTCGTCGGCTCTATTGTGCAGGTATGTGATAGTTTGTAGCGGCGTAGCCTCACTACGTCAGCAGAACGTTTGCATAAGTGCAGAGACACCTAGAGCCTGGACAGAGTCGAGCAGGAGCAATACAACACGTACTCGTAGTTAGTGGGACGGACCGTTCATCTCAGGGCGTGCATTTACATTTTGACCACGACTGTGTGAGCTATCCAGATTTGAGTCACTTGGATGTTTTGAAGAGAGTTCTTACAGAACAATTTATATATTTTGACGACCTCCGTGGCGCAGTGGTATGCGCGGTGGATTTATAAGACGGAGGTCCTGGGTTCGATTCCCGGCGGGGCAGATTGAGATTTTTCTTAATTTGTCTTGGTCTGGCTGGTGGGAGGCTTTCGCCGTGGCTAGTTACCACCCTACCGACAAAGACGTACCGCCAAGCGATTTAGCGTTCCGGTGCGATGTCGTGTAGAAACCGATAGGTGTACATCAGGTGTGATAGCAGTCAAGGGCCAACTTGTAGTCGATAAAAAAAAAAAAAAATTTCAACAATATGTGTGAAAACTACTACTACTAGTGCTAAATTAAGTCAAGATCGGTTTAGCGATTGAGCCGGAAATATGTAGGACTGGATTAATATGATGTACTGAACCAAATTATTTGTTAAACTTAATCGATCAACATTAACACCGATCGTATCGACTTTGAAATATTCTTCAATGCCCTGGCTGGGTGGTAAGCTGTCTGTCCCAAACATCAATATAACTGATTGTTACTACACACCAACCCAACACCAGATCAAAGTAGAGGTTTTCCATATATAAATAGTTTTTTACAAGCTATATTAGGACTTCAGAGGCAATAGTTTGCTACTAATAAACTCTGAAATTAGATGGTGCTCCTAAACTTAAGCTCTATCTGAGACTGGCGAAGCGAAGCGACGCGTCGTCAGTTTTGTCGAAAGCAAATTAACAAAGTTTTGTTGCACAAAAGTGGACTCAAGCAACGACGCACGTCGACACGCGCCGCTCTATTCTTAAACTTTATATATTAGAATAATACAAGTTTGTACCGTAATGATTTGAAAATAGGGAGGAATATTATTACTAGTAATTGACGAATTGGACGCGTTGTTTTGCTTCCAGTCCGGGCTAAGCCTAAATGTAATCTGAATTACGATCACAAGTTTGATTTTGCCGCTTGACCTCTGTTACGTATCAAGGGTACAGCGGGTTGCAAACACACAATTAATAGCCGAGCGATGGTACATAAACATTATATCACGTAGAGACGTAACAACAGGTTGCGGTCATTCGGTAACTGAAACTGAGCTTCTATTATGCTCTAATTGTTCCTATACACCTATCTACCAATTTTAGCTCCCGGCGGCTCCCCTTGGAATTTTTTAAGGTTTAATCCAATTACTTGCGCTGTACTTGTTGCATGTTTTTTTGCGATAAAGAACATTTTTGCGAAATTTCAGCAAAATCCAAAATGTAGTTTAGATGTCACAAGCTCGTAGAAAATTACCTAAAACTAAGCTCTAGTTTTCAATTTTTTTCTAGTAAGGTTTTGATTATTTATTATCCTTTAAGAATTTTTTGTTATAATTATTATCCAGATATCCGCAGTTTGATAGCAAAGTACGACCTAAAAATATATTATAGAAATCCTTAACAAGCGGCCTACATTCTTTCGACTAATAATATAATTGAATTCGCATCTACAAATGCAGCTATCAATACAACAGAATAGGACAATTCAATCAATGTCCGGCCTTTCCCACGAAGTCGCAGACCCGCGGTCGCTCATGTGTTAAATGTATTACACGTGTTCCGCTCAATATCATTAAAAGGCCAATATGCAAATAGATGAATTAGTGAACCTTGGCGTTCGATAATAGTGCGGTACCACTTTCCACTAATGGAGGTGAATACAGCCGACAGCTATGGCTACAGTTTATTGACAATGTAATTATTACGTGTGTCAGAATAGTGTCATAAGATAAAGTGTTTATGTTTTAATCTTATAATTAAAATCGATTAATCTAGGTGCCATAAATTGTAAGTTAATAGTTAACATGCACGTAATATTCACATAGGTACCTACGAGTATGTCAGTATAATGTACACGTGATACATGTTAGATCGTTAACGTTTGCCCTCACTTACAGTACTACAAATTTGATGTATTTCAAATAAATATAACTTAATTAATATGTATCTCTGTGATATTAATATTTTCCAGTATAACATTTTTCATTTACGATAGAAACCAATGCACATAGAAATATAACCTAAACTATATATTAGTACTTAGTCCTATCCTTGCCAATATGTATTTTAAAGGCGAAAATTTGTATAAGTATAGAAGTATGGATGTTTGTTTCTCTTTCACGCAAAAACTACTGAACACATTTCGAAGAAACTTTACAATAATACAGCTCATACATCAGAACAACACATAGACTACTTTGTCCTGAAGTTTTATCGGAAAAGGAAACTACGCGAGTGAAACCGCGGGTAACCTCTAGTTTACAATATAACGTATTCTGTGATAACGTATGTATAGTATACGTTATACTTTAATTTATTTTCGAGTTTATTTTTAAAAAGTTAGCAAAGACACATTTATTTAACAGTTTAAAATTTAATTGCAAACCAAACGAACCCTTTAAATCAAACAGTTGTCGAAAAATGATTTAGAGATAAGTGGTCACGAATAAAGCATCTGCATGTTGCGCGTGCAGGCGGTGCTTAGCCCTGGACGTTGTGCAAATCGATCGAATGTTAGACATAGCCGCTACACACTGCGCGCTCGCGAGTGGTATTATTATAGGGCTATAAATAAATATTTGTGTATCGGTACAACGCATTTGTTGACTGTTCGAGATTGTTTACAAATGTTTCGAGTTTGACTTTGACACACTCACGTGAAGATTGAAAGATAAACAATTTTTATCTTTAATACTTTTATGACAGAATAGTTAATTCGTTAGTAAATGTTTAACGAGACTTATTCTCGACATCGTCTGTAGACTTCAAGTTCCATTTTTGCTATTTGAAAGTAAATAAAACCAAAATAGTTTCAAACGAAGCATAATCTGCAGATATCTGTCTTACATAAGAATCGTTTATTAGTATTGAATATACTGCGTGCGAGTGTGAACCCGCGGGGACAGCAACAGTTCCGCGTTCTGTGTTTTGCGTTGCGGCTGCGGGTTCACGGTAATGTATGTAACATAGCACCGGAGTTGATACAGCAGGCAGCGTGGCTCGACCGCAAGCTATCCGTGCTGTAGTGTTAGTTACAAATGTTGCTGAAAGACAAATTCATATCAAAAGTATCCCACGTGTTCACTTGGATCATTATATTCAAATAAAGCTTTCTTTTGTACTATTTTGCCAAACTTATTTATTATTATTTTCCGCCGAGGCAAACTATCATCTCATTTGCAATAGGATAAAATAGTTCTGGTTATAAATGTTTCGTAATTTGCAATATTTGTCAAAAAATTCGTGTTCATATTTGATTGCTTTTTGACCGTGGGTGCAAAAAGCTCGAAATGGTACGGATCAACGATAACTTGAATGTTTTGGTTCGAGTGCCTCACAGCCTGTGCCGTTTGTACTTCGATTTAGCAACCATGGGCGTCGTCTTCGTGTTCCACTTCTATCTTGTTAGTGTTTTTCTGTAGCTAAAAGTCAAGGGAAGTAAACATCTGTATGCAACATGAGCACTGAGACTGTGACGAGCTCTGTTGCGAAATTTCTAGCGATCAAAATATTGATAAATATTAAGGACGTATATGCAAATTATTTCGCTTGTCAAAGTTTTAACGATGTGATTTTCAATGCGTGAACATAACATCGTTAAATGTTACATTAAAAATAAATAACTTTATAGTTACGATTTTCATCATTAGGTACCCTATTTTTTAGGCCTATCTGACTCTAAAACGACCTTAATTATATGTATTGAATAGACCGGGAACGACATATTACCGTGCTCTCCCTGGGCAGAGTTAGTGCACCACTAGCTTCCGAATTAAAGACTGCCAAGTAAGAACTTCTTGAAAAGGAGATAAGTAGATCCAATATATTTCGAAGCATTAAAGAAGCAGATATTATTGATATCAGTTGTTACTTTTTCAGACATAGCAAATTTTTCGGATAGCGCACATGAGTACCTGCACTAATGTGCGTATGTCGGCAAGTCTCTCACAAACTCTTAGATGCTCGTCATAGATAAGATAGATGTTTGGTGTTATACTTGTATTTAATTTATTACAAGTTTCATTTCTCGAAACTTATTATTATTTACTTTACGATCAAAATGTACAGCAAATAAATAATATAGTTGTTAACTGAAATTGAAGATAGAGTCGTATGTTTCCCAGTGATTATTGTAAGGTTCACGTGAACCCCACACGTTAACCACTTGATTAGACCATTCACGACTTGTCATTAATCATATTCGGTGAAGCCAATCGCCGTCTGGCATCTCGACATTTCAATGATGTGCTCAGAACGTCCTGTTCTCGGAAATCCTTTGATATCCTTCACAATTCTGTGTGCATTTGCGTATTCTAGTTCTTGACATTTTCCTTATTATATTGTTAGAGGTTTAAAATGTTTGTAGCATAATTACTAAAATTCAAAATTTAAAAACCCCTGACTAAAATCTAATTTACCATTTTTTGTGGTGGTCATCTTGGATTTTAAACTTTTCATAGTGTAGTATTCAACTATTTAAGCCCTTTCACGACGTAAAAAGATATTTACAATAAAACAAAATAGATTATAGATTATAGATAGATAGAAAGATTAGATTTAAAAAAAGGAGTTAAAAAAAATTTAAAAAAAAATAGTAGAACCGACTCAAAACGAACTAAAACTTGGCTGGCACCGACTCATAGATATGCTTAAGTAAATTAAAGGAACTAAATGACACAGTTATTTTTTACTTTTTAGTGCGTTTTGAGACGGTTCTATTTTTTGTTAAAAATTTTCATTTCTTACTTTTTAGCGATTTATCGCTACGTAACGTACTCGGCACTAGTAGCCAAAAAGCTACCGATACCGAGACAGAGACCGAAATCGCTGTAAGCGTGCCTCCAAAATTTGAAGAGTTCCTTCAATTTCCTCAGGATATCATCATCAGATCCTAACATGATGACAATGGGACCACCTTGGAAGTACGTCCTTTCTAATAAAAAAAGAATTATCAAACTCTGTAAAAAGTCATACATAAAAAAAATGTACGTGTCGAATTGAGAACCTCCTCCGTTTTTTTTCGTCGGTTAAAAAAGAAATTACAAGAAACACCGCATAAATAGAGAAAGTCTGTCAATGGCATCTTTTAAAACAGAGGAATTGTTATAGTTCAAGGTGCTATCTAACTATAAAGATTAAACTTTGGTCATTCTTCAGCAAAAATATAAATCGGTTTATCCGTTTCATTCCGGCATTCCAGGGTTTCATTTGCCACATCCCATTTCCAGCATCAGGTCCTCTTCAATCAGAAACATGAAAGTCAAGACAAATTCAACGAGCTCAAACTCGATGGGTTTACTAAAAGGGTAGACCAGGGTTACGTCTCCTACCTTCGAGCCTTATCATCAGATCAGCTCAGTGGTTCCAGAAGACATTAGTGTTTCAAATGTCAGATCACACACATGCTTTCAAGCAAACTGAGCGTGTAACATTTCTATCACACCTAACAAACGACCTTGAAGACCTGAACCGATTTCCACCAAACATAGCTAAGTACAGTCTCGACTGATATACCTTTCAAACGAAAAAAACCGCATTAAAATCAGATCATCCGTTTGGGATTTGCCAATGCCACAGACAGACACATACACAGTTACACAGACACGTCAAACTTATAACACCCCGTCGTATTTGCGTCGGGGGTTAAAAATTGATTATTTTTAATAATCTGTCCGGAACAGTTTATAAATAAAGAGAAAATAAATCTTCCAAAAACATAAATATTTACGAGAACTCCAATTTAACTCTGTAGTTAACAAATACGAAGTTTCAAAAATTCACAATAATTATTTATCATCAGAGAGTTCAATTGTCAATTAATATTTCCCAAGGCAGGTACTTAGCAAAATAATCATCCATAATTTTTAGTCAGAGCTGTCAGCGTGTTAGATAACATAAATAACAGATAGAAGAGATAAAATTCATCATTATTAGTGGCCACGGAATAGCTGGAAATATTATTTAAAGGCAGATCAATCAAATCTTTGGCAGATTTTTATGTTAGCACATGTTTCAATAACGTACAATTATAATTGCTTCGATTTTTATTCATTTTAGATATTTAAACGCCACGGTAATTTAGAAAGGAAAAATATACAAATGCCAGGTGTTGGAAGAAAAAACACACCTGAAAGATTATAAATATACCGAAGAAAAGATTAAGACTGCCTCGCATCGAGGAATCTCTTACTACTGCGAGTGCTATTAGTTATAAGTAATAATTGAGCCCAAAAGTTAACATTCAACTTTGTCACCGCCCACTTTTTTGCACAGAAAATGAAAAAGTTTCAGAAATGTTGAAAATATCAAATCTTGCAATAAACTTTTAGACTTAGGCCTGCTATACGATTTTTCTCAGAGAAACATTTCAAATTTAAACAAAGCCCACCTATAGCTCGACGGGAAAAGGGACAGACTCAAAACTGAGATTCCCTCCCGTTTGACCATTTTTGTACTCACTCCTAACGTAGTATCTACTAATTAGATGGGTAGGGGAATATTAATCATATTTCAAAAATATAGAAAGTACTCTTTTAAAATAAATTGTCCGACCCAGGCTGAACCCCATGACAACAGGGCGGCATTAAAATGTATCGTTTCAAAGTACAATGTATTTATTTCACAATACGCTTGTAGTAGTCAATCAAGCCGTGAAAATAACGCAACGAGGCAGTCACTGTTATTAATGAACAAACAAATGCGAGGTGACAATCAATATCTCACTATTAAGCTGAATACACATGCCTAAGATACTATCAAATTATCGTTACAGGGAGCTTAGACAGTTCATTCGACTTTGCCCATGTTCTGAACATCAAGAGTAAAACTGTAAATATTTGAATTTAGGGTCAGTGGGGCCGCGTTTATTTAATAATGTATGCAGATATAAACAATTAATATCTACATTGGATAGAATCAGGCCTTAGCTTGCGGAAGTTTAAGATAAGTAGTTAATAATTTATTCATTGTGTTATTGTACCGCGAAAACCCGACGAACCCAAGCGACAAGGTTACCTAGATCCGACAAAAAACCCTCCAAGTGCTTTTCACTTCGAAACCATCCTGAGGAAATGTTGACTCTAGCAACGTAAATAATTTATAGTAAACTAATATTATCAACATGTTGAACTTATACATATATTTCCTTTCTCCGTAATATGCAACCAGCTTGTGCTAAGACTATTCTTTACTCCATCAACTTCTTTTACCTGATCAATAAATTTTTCGTAGAATGTTTCTCATAAACAAAGGATGTAAATATTATCAAATAAGAAAAGCTGCTGTGGTAGTTAGTGATGTATGTCGTAACAACACATACTTATATACTTACAGCTTACACGAAAACGCGGATAACAAATTAAAGAAGATACAGCTTAGTTATATTAATATTATAAGTTTATAAATAAACGCGAAAGATTGTAAGTGTGGATGGATGTTTGTTGGTCTTTCACGCAAAAGCTACTGAAATAATTTTATTGAAACTTTACAATTATAAAGTTTGTACGTCAGAATACCATATAGGCTCCTTTTTATCCGGAAGCACGAAACCGCGAGCGACCTGTCGTGTGAAATGATGATAAGTCTTTATGAACGTGAGTTGGACCGTATCCCAGTTACCTGTTGTTTTGTCCTGAATCATTTGAACACAACAAACAAACGCATAGTCTAAGTATTAGTTGTATGGTTGTAGTGTCATGTAGGAGCGATGTTATCGACGCAGCGACGCAGCTCGCTGGACCGTATCCCAATTAATCGCTTCAATCTCAGCTATCGTATCTGATACGCTGACTCATTGGCAGGCCTTAGTTTGTTCATTTGATTGTTGTCTTTATTTATGTTCTGAGGCTTTGGATTGTTGTTTGGTTTAAAGGTTTTATTCATAGACATTGACGAGGTACGTTTGCGTGTAATACCGTTGTGAGGCGAGTAGTTTCTACAACTAAATTGCAAATTATTAAGCGATTCTTTTGAAGAATCTTTATAAATACTCAGAAAAAATCGTAAATATCGGAACAGAAGTGCACTGTATCTACACTTGGGAAACTGATTTTTATTGATACTGATACGTTCACTAACCTCACTAGTAAAAGTAACATATACTCAGTTCTCAGAATATAAATTAATATTATAATATCCAATTAAATAAATTCATTTTGTAAGACGACCTTAACTATAACGATATAACGATATAAAGGTACATCGTGGATATTATGTATGGAAATCAGTTTCGAGATATGATTGCAAAACGCTCTAAAATTATCAAATGCTTATAAATTGTAACCGAACCCTTCATTATGAAAAGCTCTTGGCCCAAATAAGTACTCATGTTGCTTAGGAAAGTAATCTACGTCAAGGTCAGTAGGTTTACATTTGAACGCAGCGGTGAAGATGATCGAACTCAAACCTTTTCAATTACATTGTTAACACAAAATATAAGTATAATATAGTAAGTGCCCAAATAAAAAAGTGTTTTACGCTTACTATATTTCATCTATACTAATATTATAAAGAGGTAAAATTTGTAAGTTTGTAAATAAAGTTCTGTCGGGGCTAATCTTCGGAACTACTGATCTGATTTTAAAATTTTTTTCACCAGTAGAATACTACGTTATCGGTGACTGTCATATGCTATATTTTATATATGTATTGTATATATTACCCGAGTTATCACAGTTTTTGTCGCGCGAATCGGACCGTGAAATTTATTAAATTTAGCTTTATGCGCGTACGCTGCCTTAGATATTGGATATAATTGAAAACATTGTATGAAAACGTTATGCACCTTAAAAAGTTCTACAAAAAAGTCCGCGATAGCATATCTATCTATTATATTTTGGCAGACTTTTTGTGTTTAAAAATCATTTAATTCATATGCTTACGTTTACGTCATTATTTATAGAACTAAACTTAAATTCTTATCAAAATAAGTTATTTAATAATCACAAGGATATTATAGAGATAAGAGTTGCCTTTTACAGTATGTTAATTAGTTATATAGTTTCGGAGATATTACAAAATTTCTAAAAAACATGACAAATGCCGCTATATCGTCCAAATTAAGTGGACCTCCTCCGTGTTATGTTATACGTACTGAATAGGGGTCAACATTTTGTTACTAAAAGAACATACTGTTGAAAGAACATACTTTATATGAAAGTCTAACTTTAAAATTAAAAGGCACCTAGTTTTCACGCGGACGACGTCGCGGGCGACTGTTAGTATTTTAATATTTTAAAATTAATATTTATCATCCTTTGTACAGCATGTCTATTTATACATTTAATCCTGTCATTCGGAAAAAATAAAACTGATAGAAAAGCTATATACATTTTTTATCCGTTTATAATAAAAAATGTACCAACAAAGGCTTGTAACGAAAGTACGAGTTAGAGTTCGGCTACTGACAGTAGGGACTGATATCGACGGGCATAGCTATAGCTTTCTCATCGGGGGGTCCACAGGTCCAGAAATGTACCAACAAAGGCTTGTAACGAAAGTACGAGTTAGAGTTCGGCTACTGACAGTAGGGACTGATATCGACGGGCATAGCTATAGCTTTCTCATCGGGGAGTCCACAGGTCCAGAAATGTACCAACAAAGGCTTGTAACGAAAGTACGAGTTAGAGTTCGGCTACTGACAGTAGGGACTGATATCGACGGGCATAGCTATAGCTTTCTCATCGGAAGGTCCACAGGTCCAAAAATGTTAAATTATGTAGCCTTTTCCTTAGTCTCCGCTGTAAAATATGGAATTCTTAATGTAAATCCCATGGTTGCGACGCGTGAACGTTATATTTTTGGTCTATTATCCATCTTTGTCAATAATCTGCAATTATTTTCCGCGTTTGCGTTGTTTATGCAAAAAACGCGTATTTTTTATTGTCAGGCGATTTCAGTCTCTTCTTTCAGAAATCCAATCTCTAACTGCTGTGCACAGCGCTCTATTCATGTTGCTGTAATTTTGTCAATATTTGACATACAAAAAGTATTCCATATTTCTTTATGTTGCGTTTCATGCGTCGAAACATATAAACGACATGACATAACAAAACAATTTACATGAAACAGAAACACATTATTATTATGTTATTACGGTGCTACGGCATCGGACAAAAAGCGGCCATCACGCGATTTCAAGCATTTTATACACTTTATTCTAGTTCAGTATGTTTCCGAGACAAATCAAATTGCGTCAGTTATACTGTGCTAAACTTGCGCAAGAGAATAAGCTGTCAGTCAGAGATTAACATGACAATGGTACGATCCGAATAAATGGCATTTGTCGTGCGGCTGAGCGGCACTGTTCGCCCACGGTAGGGTTAGCGACTCCCACGCAAAAAATGCATATTATTGTCCTGGCAACATTTAAAACTGTCGCAACAACACATCTTTGCAAAATCAAAATCGGTGTTGTCACTTCGGTCCGCTCGAGTCAACCGAATGCTTTGCGCTTCCTCCTGTATTTCCATAATTGTAGATCCGATCAACAAAAAGTAGCAATCTTAGTAAACGTATTAATTAACTAAACAGTCAATCAAAAGTATCTAAAAATAGTTTTATTAATTAATTATCCCTTTTTGGCTTCGATATAATTTTAAAACAAGTATTGGACATTAGACTAAGAGATATTCAGATTATGTTTTGTCTTTTTGTTTACAAATATTTATCACGTGTATCTTATATCCGTAATAGCGTAAGTGTCCACATCCAAAGTAATTAAAACAGAATATTGTTAAATTGCCGATCCGACATGGGCATAAATCCTTCTTATACCATAAAATTATCTTTTTATCTAATGTATATGACCTCTGCTAGGTGACAACCCTGGGTGCACATCCAATGTCACCTACTCCTACGGGTTTATTGCGGCACACATTAATGCTAGGCATAGGTTTCAATTTAAATATCAGAACACCTAAGATGAATTAGTTAGGACCTATTTATTTAATCAAGTGAAGACATCTTATCAGATGAGTCGGTGCCAGTTCAGAAATATTGTAGGTCAAGAAAGTAGCTGCCACATTTTACTAATAAGTAAGTTAAAGTTTTCTTGCACATGTTTCGAGGCTTTTGTGCTTTTATATACTAAATATAAAATGATTTTTTATAATTTTTTTGCTACCACTCAATTTTACGACCATATAGCTTTTTTTTAATTTACTACTTTATTTTTAGACTTTTATGACTGTATATAGATTAGTTATTTTATTTGTAAATTAATTCATTTGTAAAAAAATATTCTATAAGTTCATGATCTTGCTTCTATTTCAACATAATTTATAAAATTTTCGGAAGTCGTCGTGAGTCTTAATGAACATTGTAATTGTACACCGGCTATTGTAATAGATAAATTGTAGTAATCATATAAAGAACTATTTCTATAAATAATTATTTTAGCCTGCATACGAATGTCCGATGATGGTATAGGCAGTGTACATAGATACATCACTTCATCACTATAACAAGCATATTCCATATCCTCATCGAAGATTAAAATAAATATTAATATAATAGGTCTCACACACGCATCTCAACATAGCTCCAAAGTAAGCGTAGATAGCTTGTGTTGTGGGTATACATAAATACTTATAATATATTTATGTGTAGATATACACCCTGACACTGGAAAACATCCACGTTCATCAAACAAGTATTTTTCCAGATATGGGAATCGAACCCACAGCCTAGGACGCGGAAGCAGGGTCATTACCCACTGCACCACTCGGCCGTCAAACTAACAACAACTCAAATTGTCTTTTTAACTAAACCGTTACAATACCAAGGCGCAACAAACATATTGAGTTCAGAACAATCGTTTAATTTACGTTTCATTCATGTTTTCCTGTTCATTAATTTGAGTGTTTGCATTTTTTATGACGCCTACACGGCGCGTCGTGTAACGGCGCCTTAAACAAACGAATGTGGGAAAAAAGCCTGAGGTCGTGTACCTGCGCTCACCTGTACCACTGCACACTCATAAACATGTGCTATAAATTACAGTTTAAGAACTTTGACGACCTTTTGTAGTGTACGCTTTTAACTTAGATATACAGCCTGAGCACAGCGAGCGTCAATTGGCGTTACGTGTGAGGAATGGAGAGCAACTACCGCACATCCAAGTGTGAAGTGCCTGTACGAAAACGCCACAATGGCAGCGTTCAGGAATATTTTAACATCTTTTCGTCCAAAATTCCTCAGCGTAGACAGAATTCCGTAGATAAGCTCAAAGTCTCACTCAACAGGCAATGGAAAGAGCAATGCTCGGAGTATCTTTGCGTGATCGAAGCAGACATGAGGAGATTCCGCAGAATAATAAAAAATACTGTCAAGAACTGAAAAGGCAATGGGTGAGTGGGAACGTGTTTCGAAGAGCGGACGGACGTTAGAAACCCAAGATGCTAGAATGGCGACCCCTCCACCGGAGAGCACAGAGTTGGTGCACCTAGTGCATGGACGACATCAAACATATCGGAGGGAGTCGGTGGCTGCAGGTGGCTCACAACCATTGTTTTAAAGTCCCTAAAAAGGACTATATCCATCAATAGACGTCCATCGGCTGATAATAAAGTACTGTAGTACTTAGTGCAGAACTTGTCGTTGGGAGCTCTTGCTGCAACTCAAAAATATCAGGTGGCTGATTACCTTCCTGCTGGGTTATTTACACGAATAATTTATGATGTTATCGTATGACGAGGATGAAAAGTTTTAAATTATTTGCAAGATGTCGGAAACTCAACAGCGTTTGTTCAAAATATACTCGTATGTTTGCACTAACGTATTTAATCAGCCTTCTGAATGTAAACACGTGCCTGCGCAGGACGTCATACATTTCTTACCTACTTTGTGTTTACGTATGGATGTAGATTGGAGTTAGATTTATAAAGAAATATAAAATATTGTGTGCAATAAATATGTAATATAATTTTATCCCACTAGCACATAAAACTTTTTTTTATGTGAGATACAATGCGCGCTTCTAGCATGTTCTCTTCAGAAATGCAATTAAATAAAACAGGGTACAATAAGAATTTCTATATATATATATATATATATATATATATATATAATATATTATATTTAAGACTTGTTTCTATATATATATATATATATATATATATATATATATATATATATATATATATAACATTTCTAGTGTACGCGGGCTCAGCTTTATTTGTACCAAGAACAAATAGAAAATCTAGTATCAATTCATTTTTTACTAGCCTATATTTATTTATTGATTTTGGTGTCGTAATCATAATCTGTCGATGGATGTCACAGCTGGATACGGACTTCTAAACACAACGATTCCGAGCCGCTTGTGGCCAGCGACCCGCTGCGACCCGTTTAATGACGTCAGTCTGTCAAGGGGCTCTAGGGGGGTCGACCAACACTGTAACTGAAGAAATGTTTTCACATCTGTTCGGTGCAATTGTTCTACATACGCAGGAATAGATCGATGTCGATAAGGTCTCCGATCACGACGACCTTGACTCTGATTGCCTGCCGCAACCTGTTCCACATAGTGTCGTGACTGTGAAACGTGTGAATTATTTCGAAAAAACAATTGCCTTCCAAAATATATTTATGACTTTTGTCTTTTCACTTTTTATCGTTTCTGTAACTAAAATTAAACTTTTTTTTTATTTACTATTAATTAGATTGTATTTTTGATTTCTATTTCTTTCTGCACATCATTATAATATCTTTGTTTAAAGGGCTTTTATATTTATAAAAGGAAAAGGAAAAGGACAATACTTACTTTAAAAAAGCAATGACTAAATTTTTTTATACCAACATTTGGTGGAACATGCCCAAATGGTTAGAGAGAATCACCAATAACAGAACAACTGGCAGGGCTTACACACAACAAATACATCATTCATTAATGTTGCTCGACCGCCGGTAAGGCGGTAAGTATTCCCAGACGAGCTCTACCCGCGCAGACTTATCGAGTTCCGCTTTCTAATTAATATGACATAGTCATAATATAACGTCCACGTGTCACGTGTATAACTTTACAACGCCGCAGCAGCAGAGAACAACGCGTTCTGACCGCTGCTATTTGCGGCGTTTCACAAAGTTATACAAAACGCAGAACTCATAACGCCGGAACGCTTTCTGTCGGCACGAGCCCTTACAACTACCAATATTAATGTTTAAGATATTTCGTATCACGTAGGTATTTTCCGGTTAATTAAACACGATTGGCTCGATGGTTGCGCCACATCGCACGCTCACTCGGTCGTGGAGGCTCCGCGCCGTCTGTTAAGATAGCAAACTTCATTCATAGAGATGATATCAATCATATTAATTAACGATTCAATATTAAGATCTTAGAGCTACTGCCTTGAGAGTGTTGTTACACAGGAGCGTTTACAGTCCGTGACATTAGTACTCGTTAATACCTAATTACAAATAGCGCAATGTAACTTGACATTTCGTTTTGTCATTCTAACAATTATTTAAATACCGATTAAAAATAAATAAATACAGTTTTTCAAATACTTACTTATAGAACTCTTAAAAAGCACGAGGTTAACTTCAGGGTGTGCAGCCTTAAGAATAGCTTTAAAGATCTATTTACTTACATCGTATATACGTATCTACTGAACTCTACAGAGAGAAAAGCAAACATTGGAATTTAATTTAAATTTATTATTATCTTCTTAATTAAATAACAATTTTCGTAATACATAGGAAAATATAATTTAAAATATAAATTTAATTTTCGTAATATAGACACAGAGCCACGACAGCAAGTCATGTCTGTATATCGCAAATGCCCTTTTGTATGTACCTGCCGAATAATTTTGATAACTGGCCGTGACATTTTTCCACCTTTCGCAAGATTCCTTTGCAAAATTGAAGTTTAAAATTCGCATATTATTATTAAACCCTATAGCGCTCCGCTTTCGTCACAATGTTAATGATTGCTTGCAAATCTGGCCCTCTGGTACTCAGCCTTTGGACGTATGAGATAAATACATCGATGATTGCATCACAGTCGCACCTATAGACACCTACCGTCGATCGTGCCCAAATTATATCAATATTTACCTTTAAAATCATAGGATATACAGTTTATCTACACTTCACAGCTAGCATAATACAATATATTTTGGTAGATTTTCAACATGATCATTATTTTATATTAGTGAAAAGTACACACAACAATAGTCTAACACGTACAGATTGAGCCTGATCTCCTTATCCATGGAGCTACAGAGGTTTGAATTAGTGATGTTTACTTATATGATCATTGTTTAAACTTTACTTTAATCTAGCTTATAAAATTTTTTTAACAAAAAATAAAAACGCCTTCGTTTTGTTCGATGTCGTGATTTTTTATTTTTTGTTAAAAAAATTTTATTTCATACTTTTTAGTGATTTATCAACAACGAACATACTAAAGAACCTACTCGAACTAAACCATAAGTACCAATATTCACTAGCTAGTTATAACATTCCCTGTAAATGTGCCCATAAAGTTTAAAGAGTTACCTCCAGTTTGCGTAGATCTCATTATCGGATCATGACTTAGTAAACATTAAAGCAACTGAAAACTATAACCTTTCAAACTTCTCATTGAGACATATTAATCGAGCCCAATCACAAAGTAGCTACTGTAAACCGTTAAAGAGTTCCCTCAGCTGTCCTTCGTCTTCATCGCCAAACCCTCAATAACAGTTACAGCCCATCTAAATGTAAAGTTCTCATTGAGACAAATTAATCGAGCCCAAACACAAGGTAGCTACTGTAAACCGTTAAAGTGATCCCTCAGCTGTCCTTCGTCTTCATCGCCAGACCCTTGATGACAGTCACAGCCCATCTAAATGTAAAGTTCTCATTGAGACAAATTAATCAAGCCCAAACACAAGGTAGCTACTGTAAGTCGTTACGGAGCTCCCTTAACTGTACTTCGTCTTCATCACCGGACCCTCAATGACAGTCACAGCCCATCTATATGTAAAGTTCTTATCAAGACAAATTAATCGAGCCCAAACACAAGGTAACTGCAGTAAATCGTCAATGAGTTCTCTTATATGTAGATCGGCTCCATCATCAGATCGACTCATCAAATTGTAGTGCTTTTAAATACTTACCGGAAAAATTACCAAACGTACTTATTGTCCCTACAATTTTTGAAAGTTTCCCTCGGTTTCTCCAAGATCCCATCATCAGATCCTGATTTCCTTATCATGGTACCACCACCGAACTATCTACTTTCAAAAAAAATATCAAAATTGGTTCATAAACGACGAAGTAAAGCGCGGACACACATTAAAATATATATATATATATATATATATATATATATATATATATATATATATATATATATATATATATATACGGTCGAATTGAGAAACTCAAACAGTGACAAAACCCCACAGAAAGCTGCAAGTTGCATTCAATTTTCCATAAATATATCTCATTACGACTGCTGTACATAAACGTCGTCTTTGTCAACTGCGGTAATGTCTTGATTTGATGATCCATCATCAGATCGACTCATCAAATTGTAGTGCTTTTAAATACTTACCGGAAAAATTACCAAACGTACTTATTGTCCCTACAATTTTTGAAAGTTTCCCTCGGTTTCTCCAAGATCCCATCATCAGATCCTGGTGTCCTTGTCATGGTACCACCACCGGACTATCTACTTTCCTACAAAAAAAAATATCAAAATTGGTTCATAAACGACGAAGTTATGCGCGAACACACATAAAATATATATATAACCCCACAGAAAGCTGCAAGTTGCATTGAATTTTCCATAAATATATCTCATTACGACTGCTGTACATAAACGTCGTCTTTGTCAACTGCGGTAATGTCTTGATTTGATGAAATATCTGTTGCGCACGTGGTGAAGACTAAATGCTGACCGGTTTGCGCGACCAAGCTTTAAAGTTTTAAATAGTCATTGTAACTTTTTGTTTTTTTAATTGAAACGTTTCTATTTTTACGACATGTCCGATGAACAGTTTCTCCAGCAGGTAGATACTTACTTTATAATACAACGAATTCATTTAGCTACTTTTTTTGAGTAACACAATTTCCTTTTTACCGTTATATGAATCTTATTGAGAAACTAATATCATTTTATAATAAACTGATTTACGAATGAAATGAAACTCAGTCAGATCGAGCTATATTTAGTTTCTCTAAGAATTTTTGAACATCGATTGACAATCGAATTGCCGACTCATGACGATAGTAAATATTGAGCGTTATATCTTAGAGCAACAAAAATTCACACTTAACTTATCGTCTCTCTCTCTCTAACTCTAATGTCGAATCATCTTGTTCATATTGTCATTCGATTGGTATCGTGTTTCCAATTATTATAAAGATAAAAAACTTCGAACGCTTTGCCGTTTTTTGCCTATCGCAAGATCATCAATGTTGTCAATTCCGCTTCAGTTAGAGTGGGTTACCTAGATACGGGGTTTTCTTTCTCAGTGTCATAATGTTAATAACTGTAAGGCTATTGTAGCGTGCAGATACTCATCTGGAGCATTCAGCGCGTGTCGATGAACATCCCAAAGGAGATATACCTACCTAACCGTTATAATATTACGCAAATTTATTTCTTTTTAATAAAAGCATTTTAGCAAAAGTTATAAATGATGAATAAAATCTCTTGTAATCTTATTGATGCACCACCACACAACAAAAGCACCCTTTAATATAATAAAACTGCAAAAACCTAAATTTTATTTAATCTTAAAAATGAAGTCTTAATTATTTAGTTCTTTCAGTTAAAATTTTTAGTTGGAATAATTTGTCGCACATTTCTTTGTGCAACAGTAAAAAGCAACAATATGGTAACAATCAAAGTAATCGTATTTTTAAATTGCGAATATAAAAATCGGAGTTTAGCAAAATATATTTCAAAGCGAATTTCTACATTTCAAGTAATAATACAAATGTTAACTAAGCGGTAAAATTAGTAACAGCTAACGAATGCACCACAAATCGATTAGTGATAGAGTTGCAGCCAAGTGTTGGGTAACACATTTCCGCGTGTGATCTCGGCTACACTCAATATTGCTATGAGATGATATTTTTATTTTTAGCTATGTATATTAATAAACATTCAACTAACTAAGACAAAAAATGATTATTATAAAAATTAAAAACCCGACTGCTTAGAAGTTAAGAACTGAAAAAAGATCACTATATCTATATAAAATTCTAAATACTTTATGGTGCTGCAGGTGTGGACAAAATACTTTACTACCTGGGAAAGAAAGATCTACTAAAACTACGTTTGTCCCCGCCTGAAGCACCATAAAGTATTTAGAATTTTATATAGATATAATGATCTTTTTTCAGTTCTTAACTTCTAAGCAGTCGGGTTTTTTATTTCATAATAATAATTTTATTTGAGACTTTTTAGTTTTAATTTGTGGTATAGAAATGGGACGGTACACTTGATATACTTTTTGACATTTTTTGTTAAAGCCGTAAAATAAACATGATATGATATTTATATTTTTGAAATGGTCTTTTTACGACCTTTCATTCGATACCCATACTGCTAAGATAAAAGAAAAAAATACACACATCCCCCCATTTACAGCCGCCATTTTGAAAATTCATATAGCCTATGTTACTTCCACAATTTTGCCAAAATCAACGACACCTTACATTTCCAAATCCGTTCAGCCGTTTAGGCTGTAGCGCGTGCCGAAGACATGGACATACATACATACATACATACATACGCTCGAAAAACATTACCCTCCTTCTGACGCAGTCGGGTAATAAAAATATTTTTGCTCTCTATAAAAGACATTCCTTTTTATGAACAGCAGAAGAGCTGGTTTTACAATATTTCTTTGTAATTTTTTGAAATTTCCCTCACGGGATGTCCTACGTAAGTGACGAATGCGACGCGATGCGACACGATGTTACGCGACACGTCACAGTTGGACATTACGTCGCGTGCCGCCGCAAGCTGCCACATAGGACGCAAGTAAGGAATTTCGCTGTTTTGACCGCGTTCGTCGCGTTGCCAGCTCTAGGTCGCCTCGCGTTTGTCGTTGAGGCGGGCCGCAGGACACTCCGTTACGCTTGACAAGCTGTTTTTAGCCAAACTTTGTAAGTCATCTTCTTATTTCATCACACAAAATACTCTATTCTCGTATTTCAAAACACAACGCTGATTGGGACCCGAATATAGCGTTTAAACGATAGCTACACATTTTGTAAACGGGGTCACATAGAGATCATATAAATAGCCGTTCATTTAGCGACAGACTTCTAAAAAAGGCAATACCCACTAATCTTCTAGTTAATAGAAGTAAATTGAAAGTCAGGGTTGTCCCCTTCGAACTCAAAAACACCGATACACAAACACAGCATGTCGGTAATTAGTTATAATAGTCGGTCAGGCGTGAAACGTTGATTGATTGTTATTTTTTAATACATCTTTCAATAGCCACAGTTAAGAGTGTACCAGTTATTATTACCAGATGAAACGAACAGATAAAAAAACAGGATTGTTAAAAAAGAAACATTAGTATAATATATAAGAAATATAATGTGGATCACATATAGCTAAAGACACAGAATACTTAAAAATAAATTGAATATCTCTGTAGGCATTTGCATGATATTATAACTATATGACCTAAAATGTTTGGCTGCGATTTTGCTGCATTTGCAAAATTTTAGGGATACTACTGTATTTGTAAGCAAAATTGTTTTCGGGCGTGTCTCATCTTCATCCGTCTATCGGTTTCATCTTTAGCTTGTAACACCCGTGTCTCAATTAAACAATAAAAACCAGCTCGAACTACCGGAAGTAAATCTATATTATGTAGTTTGTATACTTAATTATTAGACGTCCTTCTACAGTGCCTAGATTACAGCTAAAAAATAATAAAGGCATAAACCCAATAAAACCTGATAGCATAAGATTGATGGAGGCGAGATAACTTACTAGATTAATACCATAATTATGACGCAAATTACAATTTTCACTCAGCGTCGTCGCTTTTTCTATACGATTCCAACGTGATTGATCAAAGGTAAGAGTAGAGCTCACAGGAGCGAAGCTTGTAGGAAAGCCCTTGCGACTTTCGTATAACAAACACTTCTTACTGTTGATTAATCAATATTAAATGCACGATGATTGATGAATAATATTTCCTTCTGCTTTCTTCGAATAAGTTCTCAGTAAAAGCCCGGAGTTAGAAAGATAATGGTATTACACCCTGTATTTAAGAGAACACGTGAGACCACATTCAAGGGTCACTTATTCCCGCATAACTTTATATGAGTTTTTTAATAAAACATAAACAAACCTGACATAAAAAGCCCTTAACAAATCGCCATTTCAATCACCCGCGATTATGATCGAGCGATCTGTCAAAAACTGAGAATGCTTTACATTCAATGGCAGGTCACACGCAGTGCGCGTCTGTAAACACGTGAGATAGGTGAAGGCTCGACGTTCACATCGGTCTAAAGCCCAGTTTTGGACCTTATTAACAGTTGCAGCATTCAATACGATTCTTTTCATCTCTCGAAACGTCCAATCCAATTAATATTGAATTAAATACATTCGCCAATTAGATAATTTCAGCCTTGATTAAGTGTATTTATTAATACGAGTGTCTGAAAAGATACGCTTGCAATTGGCAGCTACGGATTTACTTCAGCTTAAAAAGCTTAAAGAGTTGCAACACGCAAGGAGTGGATTTATTTATTTTTAAAAGTAATGTTTTTTGTTTAATGCAATGGTTTTCTTTTTAAAATAAATGTTGATGATCAATTGATTTTTCTGCTTCATGTGCGACCTGCGCAGGTTGAAGACCTTGACGCTTTTCCTGACTTGTACCGGTAGGTCAGAGCAACGATGACATGCTCATCTATATCAGAAAATGCTATGTCTTCAGCTTTCTTGGATGTTAACTTAATACCATTCCATAAAAATACTATCTTGAATGTTATGTTTGTAGCATTTTATATTACTGAATCTTTTGGCATCATAAATCAATCAAAATGTTTGCAAAGTATTTTCAAAGTCCTAAAAGAAAATTAAAATGAGTAAAATCTTATTTATTGGTATTTAAAGTGACAAGGTAAGTGTAATAAAAAATTAATTTCAAAATGTTAATTACTGCCTATATATTGATAAATAAATTATGATATTCACCTAAATGACTGTGTTAATGAAGACTTAATATTTATTATTCTATTTTTGAAAAGTAAAGCTCGTAGCGCATGACGTAACTTGAGACCCTCCACGAGTGTACGCGCACTTGACCCAGTTGGGACCGGTCTGCGGCTAGCTGTACTCCAACTCTTCCTATTGCCATCAAATGACCCCACTTTTTATAAGCTACATATAAAAAACAACAGACTTTTAACTTTGATTGCAGTGAAAGTAATAATCGTGCACTTTCTCCATCTGAAGCTAACTGTCGCAGTGTTCCGTTGGATCATTTTGAAATAGACTTGTTTTCAATCACGATGCGGAACCGTCAACTGCCCATGAAACTTTGCATACTTCTAGGCAAGGGTGATAAATGTTCTCAGAGAAAATTAAAACAACCACAACAGGAGAATAGTCTTTTATTAATCTATAGAAGAATCATCATAGCCATCCCAACAGTACTGGGAGACCAGTTCAGATTGACCGTCCACAAGCCCGCACTAACACGCAGGGAACATCTCCTACGTTCCATCCTGCCATCTTCACTGTTCCACGACTCGCTGTGAACTCTCTTCACTGTTCCACGACTCGCTGTGAACTCTCTTCACTGTTCCACGACTCGCTGTGAACTCTCTTCACTGTTCCACGACTCGCTGTGAACTCTCTACAGTGTTCCAATATTTTCTTGGTTCTCCATACAAAATTATTAGAATCGTTCTATGTTGTTTTAACTTTTTCTTTTTTTATCATTGCATTTTCTTTTAATTTAAAAAAAAGGATTCCATAAAAGCAGGAAATATTGAATCATTCAAATAAGCGAAATCGAGTGCCATTTTGGCATCGCGTAAATCTAACGAACTAAAAGTAGATGAGTTTTAGTTCGACACCTTTAGAGAAGCATAATGAAAACTGAACAATAACTATTATAACTGACACCTGCACCACCCAACGGGTTGAAACAATCAGCAAATTAATATGTAAATGATTGAACATCGGCGATCGCTTCACGTGGAGCCCATTGTTCAGTTGCTGATAGATCGATGTGAACGCTCGCAGACAGTGTTGTTCTGTCGGGTTTGGTATGAGGATGGTACAGTCGTACCGATTTTGTAAGAATGATATTTATTGAGAAATAAAAAAACAAGAAGAAAAAAGAAAAAAATTTATTCGTTTTATTTTATTTAATACTAGCGGACGCCCGCGACTTCGTCCGCGTGAAACTTGGTGTAGACTTGAACTCCCGTTTGATCCCTTAAGGAGTTGAGCATTAGAAAAACGTTTCTTAGCGCTCTCCTACGTCATTATAGCTATATAAATTGTGCTCTTTCCCCGCTACCCCTCTCAATTTAATTTTTTTATAGTTTCCCGTGAAGCAATATCCTCCGTCCCGTCCCGTGTACTAAGGATCTACATTTTTGTTAAACATTGTACAACATTACAGTACATTAACATTAACAATATATATTTATGGCAAGCGGATGTGTATAGCTTGTATTAAATAGTTTGTTTCACTTTTGAGTCTACCTTTCATAATAAACAAAATAATTTACAATCCGATATGCAGATCCCACACAAAAAATTATATATCTGATAAAATATAAAAGATAGATATATGCTTTTGCGGACTTTTTTGTGGAACTTTTTAAGATACATAAAGTTTTGATACAATGTTTTCAATTATATCCAATATCTAAAGCAGCATACGCGCCTAAAGCTAAATTTAATAAATTTCACGGTCCGACTCGCGCGACAAAAACTGTGATAACTCGAGTAATATATACCATACAAATATAAAATATAGCCTATAACACTCACCGATAACGTAGCATTCTACTGGTGAAAGAGTTTTTAAAATCGGATCAACAGTTCCAAAGATTAGCCTCGACAGAACTTTATTTACAAACTTACAAACTTTACCTCTTTATAATATTAGTATAGATGATAATTAAGAGTCATAATATCTATTTTTTATTAAGAATTAACATAATGATTTAAGATAAATGGTTAATATATATTTATCATAATATAAAATTACATTTATATTAAATTCGATTTGTGCTTAAATTTTATTTATATTATTAATGACATTCAATCACATGAAGCACAAAGGTTCACACGCTCTTTCAATATAATTTAACGAAGCAATTAACGTTCAATGATATCAACTATTAATTTTTCAAAATATAATTATAAATTATTCTTAATAACTCTAGAATTAATAGGTAAACAGACATATGGGTCATGGAAGTAGACTGAAGAGAAAATCTTTCTTTTTTAAATTTTGAAAGACTGCGACTAATAATTATTATTTATAAGCATTGTTGAGAATTAAATAATATTGTATATAAATAAATGATAGAAAAAGAAATTGTTATTTTAAATTTTCTGAACAGATAAACTAAATATTTATAAATGTATAATAAATATATCGTACAAATTCCGTTTAGTGAAAAAGATGTTCGATAAAAACTGAATTTTAACCCTACAAAATTGGGAATCTCGACAGATCACGAATACTACCAAAATACTGTATAACTATTATAATTCTGTTTACGTAATATGAACATAGGTTCTACGTTAAATGTATATTTAAAGTTAATTTAGTTTAACAGATTAGTTTACTCCAACAGATGACACAATTGACAAATATTATCGTGTAGTAAAATAATTACGAGTATAAATAATATAATATACAAATATCAACCAACCAACACCAACGCGTAGTAACATGTACGTGACTCTCTTCTAACAGTTGAGCCTATAAATAACCATTAACCGAGGCATTAACTGGTTTTCAGGTAGATACATTTTATTTATAACCAATGTTAATGATAACTTCTCGGGCACTTGAATATATAATATTATAATTCAGAGCTGCGTATAAAACTGTCCAAATGAAATCTTAATTTTAGTGTTCTATACCTCGTTAATATAATTTATTTTTAGATAGTAAAGACTTATTAAACCACTTTAAAGTAGACGTATTTGACCTATATGTATGTATGTTTTATAGTTTCACAATTTAGTCAAAATTAGCCCACTGTGAGTGAGGTGGTCGTTATTTAGATGTATTTTTTCAGTATTGTAAGTTTCTCCGTCATTTAATCCGTTTTGTCGCTTTTCATACATTCTATCTATACTTGTAAATAATGTAATTAATTTCCGTGTCGTGTAGTGCATTTTGTTACCTTTAGCCGAACCATCAGTATTTTGTTTTAAATTATTGGTTTCTGTGTCATTTATTTCATTTTGCCAATTTTTATTTCATTTTGGATGCTATCCGTACCTACTAGTAAAATCATTGGTATCTGCGTCCTTTTTCCATTTTCGTTGCTTTTCATCGAATTCTACATTCACTTAGTATCAGCGTCGTATATTCAATTTCGTAGTTTTTCATCAAAACAATCTTTACTATTAGAACCATTGGTATCCTTGTCGCTAATTTAATATTCTCCCTTTTCATTGAAATAATTTCTACTATTAAAACCATATGTTTCTCAAGCGACGGAATTTAATAAACGACGTATCGTTTATTAAATTTTGTCGCTTTTCATCGAAAGCGCTGGATGCGTTCGCACTTGGCAACGTTCCCTCACGACGCCCGTGACCTTCCGCCGCCGGAGACTGTTGTTTGTGTTATGACATATCGCTTTGTAGTCGTAACGGTATAGGAGTGCATTCCCATATTCATTTGTTTCTAGAAGACACACCTTCACGTACCGAGTTATTTGCTGGTCTATTTATAATTGAATTCGATTTTTTCTAATAGATGACGTCCACAGTATATTGTTATTTTTGTAGTTTTCCTTACCTTCATTTTTAGGATTTTATCTTCATTTGAAGAATGAAGGAAGGTACAGTTTTATTAACATAGCACTCTATGTTAATAAAACTGCTGTAATGTGCTGTTCCATTATAACTGCATGTTGGGATTTATAAAAATAACTTACTCCTGGGCTGAGTTTGTTGGAGGCTCTTTTTGGACCAAGGCGTGTTTGGAACCCTCATGCTCATGCAGCTCGAATCTTTTTTAGTACCCGACCTTACATTACCACCAAATACATTGTAATAATAGTTTAATGATGTTTTAGAAACTAAGCCTATTTAAAATAAATAGGCTCAGATTTTGAGTTTGAATAAATATCCGAAAAAAATCCCAAACGGTTTTGGCAGACTGCGCTTGTGTCCTTGCAAAAATCTATTAACAAAAATAATACTGAAATGACTTATACTCCAATATCATATTGAAGTAGGGCATACATGTAGACCAGTTTTGTGTAGAATAACTTCAGTGATTGCACAATGCAGTACAGAAAGGCGTCAAGCTGGCTGAGGGCAAACCTGAACCGTTGCATATGCATGTTCATATTGCTTTGATTATGTCTTCACAACTTATATTATGCAGTTTTTTTTTTTTTTTTATCGCTATTAAAGCGGGCAAACGAGCATGCGGGTCACCTGATGTTGAGTGATTACCGCCGCCCATATACATTTGCAACACCAGAGGCACTGCTAATGTGTTGCCGGCCTTTGAGGAATTGGTTTATTCGCCCCTTAAATACACCCATGTTAAAATTAGCAGGAAATACCGCAGCAGGAAGTTGGTTCCAGATTCTGCAGGTTCGCGGCAGAAATGACCTAGAAAATCTAGTGGTTGTAGAAAACCAGCCATCCAGATGGTGTGGGTGAAACTTGTTTCTACGCCGCAAGTTCCGCTGAGAGAAGACAGAGGGTGGTATTAGTTCGAACAACTCCTCAGAGCACTCGCCATTATAAAGACGATAGAACACACATAGAGAGCTGACGTCCCTACGGTGCTCTAAGGTCTCCAACTGGTTTGTGAGTTTGGAATTGTCAACAAATCGAACTGCCCGTTTTTGGATGCAATCAAGTGGAAGAAGTTGGTATTGAGGTGCTCCCGCCCATAGATGTGAGCAGTACTCCATGTGCGGACGTACTTGGGCTTTGTAGAGCAAGAGCCTATGTTGAGGCTGAAAGTAGCGTTTGGCTCGATTGAGCACCCCAAGTTTTTTAGAAGCTAACTTAGCTTTCCCTTCCAAATGATCGCGAAATTGGACTTCATTCGAGATGTCGACACCAAGGATTCCAATAGATTTACCAGGCGAAATATGAGTGCTCTGAAAGAGAAGTTATGAACATAACGCTGTCTTCTTTGCTGAAAAAGCACAGACTTGCGTCTTGGAGGGGTTTAATTGCACAAGGTTACGCGAACCCCAATTAGAGACTTGGTTTAGAGAAGCCTCAACTTCGGACACCAGTCTGGACCTACACTCCTCCAGCTGTTTAGAAGAAAGCTGAGCGCGGCCATTGTAAAGGGCGTCGCCTGTGCTATCATCCGCATAGCAATGCATATTGTTGCTGGTAAGCATGTCATTTATGTGCAGTATGAATAGCGTGGGCGACAGCACTGAGCCTTGTGGAACACCAGCGTTAATTGATTTAGGAATAGAGCACAAACCGTCGACTACGACTTTAACGCTCCGTTCATTTAGAAAGCTGGCGATCCAATCGCATAGCTTCTCCGGGAGTCCATAAGATGGTAGTTTTGACAGAAGTGCCTTATGCCATACTCTATCAAACGCCTTCGCAATATCTAAACTCACCGCGAGAGCTTCTCCTTTACTCTCTATGGCTTGTGCCCAACGGTGAGTGAGGTAAACTAGGAGGTCTCCAGCTGATCGGCCATGGCGAAAGCCATATTGACGATCGCTGAGGAGTTGATGCTCTTCTAGATATCCTAGTAATTGCGCGTTGATAATTTGCTCCATCACTTTGGAGAGCAGGGAGGTTATGGCAATAGGCCTGTAGTTAGAAGGATTGGACTTATCGCCTTTTTTTGGTACAGGGTTATTTGTAGTCGTAGATATACAATATAGGTTAATTAGTTACTGTAATGTTATATGATAGTGTTGTATGTGTCGCTACATAGGTACTTTATACGAGGATATCTAATATACGTAATGATGATTTTTAACCTATTGCATAGCTTCTATCGCGGGCCTTCTAAAAAACCCAACACCCCCTGGATATCATACTAAACTACTAAACTAAACGGTTACTTTTGAATTTTTCCATCTATCGATAAATACCAGGACTTTTAATGAGTTTTTGAAATACCACGCTTGTAAAAAAAAATTGCGGAACCGACGGGATTCGAACCCGTGTCTCTCTGGCAATCCAGGCACTTAGAGCGCCTTACCGCTAGGCCACGGTCCCGATGACATCGGTAGGTAAACATAAGTTGATAAAAAATGCTATGCAACAGCTTTACCGCGGTAGTTTCCGACTGCCACACGTCTTTTTTGATTTTAAAATGAGATTTTTTTAATAAATGTATTTGAAGAAAGTGTCTTTCTAATTATTAGTTTACAGAACTGCATTTAAAATCTAAAATTTAGATTATTAAATTCTTATAAGATTCATATCTCTTGCAATTATTTAAAATGGCACAGCTGAATAATTGCTGAAAGATTTTAGAACATATAAATTAGTATTGTTGTTATTTCTTTAAATGGAACAAGGTATGAGTTTACGAAAGTACTCAAGTACCAGTACTTTTATATCTTTACAAACATTTATAAGTTCATTGGCTTACTTAATAAACTTAAAGATAAATGCTAACATAAAACCAACATTAAACTAAGAATGCAGTCGTAATGTCAACCTCAAGTTAAGAAAAATGTAACTTAAGATTATGATGCTCTTTTTAAACCATTAAACTATCATTTTATTACCCTGTAGAAAAGCTTACCTAAGAATCGGTCTACACAAAAAAATGTTTATCTTTGATCTTCCATAAATCGTTATAATTTACATAAAATATATATTTATCAATGAATAATATGGCATGTGAACAAAAAGTCAAAGCGCACGCGAGTAGCAGGCCTTGTCCGTGTGAGCATTTAGACGTCATACAAATTATATTGTTTTATTTTTTATTTTCATCAAAAACAGTTAAATTAATTCTAATCAAAATTATATGAATATCATAAAGCTCTTACGTATTACACACTAATACATCAGTAGATACATCGAAATTGAAAATATGTCCGTGATGATAGAACTACAGAAAAGGAAAAACTGCATGATGATTGCTACAAATAGAAAGTTGCAAGAAGAGAAAGAGGAAGCGTTCCCATCATCAGAACATAAACACTAACATTAGGTTAATACGTTAACATAACAACATGTTCGACCAACAAACATTATTTATTGTTTTTATCTTACCTCATCTACGCTTTCGATCGTTTCAATCAACATCATCAGCCTGTTACCGGCCCCCTGCACACCTTACTACTACACTCCCTGCTTGTAGGAGAGGGGTTATGGGGCGTAGACCCACCACGATCCAATGTGGGTTGGCGGGCTTATTCATTAAATTCATTAACGATTACTATCAGATGCTGATTATAGTACTTACTGGGACAGACGACATACACTAACTTCCTGACTTAAATGTACTGAAATTTCCTTAGAAGAAAGAAAGACTAACAATAATTCCACAACCAAGAATTTAGAGCTAGGAGCTCGTGATCAAAGCTAACGGAGCGGTCAATCATTTCAATATTAACATGTAAATAAGCACAAGAGCATTGATTCCTCAGTTTACGTCGACATGTAAACGCACTGAACAGCTCGAAGCCGTGGGTGCAGCTGACGAGCTGCAGCTAATAGCCGATAACTTTACACCATTTGTTACGAACTGACAGACGTAGATACTGGAATAATCATACTCATATATTTAAAGTTACCAATGGGTTTTCTAATCTTTATCTTATCTTTTTTAGAAATATTATAATATGATTAACATTTAAGAATCATTTTAAAAAGAAAATAAAAAATCGTCGTTTCTCGTGGTACGTACCCGACGTATTTTTTATTTTGTCGATATTTCGATTGAGCTACATGGGCCGTAGTCTCGCGGGTGACTGATCGATCCAGCTTGGTCTAATTATACGATAGGCACGTATAATATCCAAAAGTAAGTGTTAAGGGGGGCGTACCTAACGTTTAGCACAGATCTACATGAAATACCTACAACTCTATATGGCTATGTGATCTATAAAATGCCAACTACGCGAGATGACACTAGTAGTTCTTCTGGTATTTGATGCTGCATCGTAAAGGGCATAAACTTTACGGATTGTTATATGCTATTACCATTACATATATGTGAGACATTTATCAGTTATATAGCAAAGTGCAGTATACTGTTATTATAAGATAAACATCTACATATATTATGGTTCAATCGGACCTATTGACATATTAGGACGAATAAATAACATTCAATACCTAATGCAAGTTTATAATTAAACTTCAATGCCTTAACAAATACAGAATTTAACAGATAAGATGAACTCCATCTTTTAAATAGACTTGCAAAAGGAGGAAAATTAAACAAGTTAAAAATTACTGTGAATTGCTATTTGCTAATTGCTGTTCATAGTAATTATACAAGGTAAGATACGAAAATATTACATTAAGTGTGAAATAAGAATAATAAGATCAAATGGAAAAGATAAATATTGATAATTGCGAATTCTATATTGGCAATTATCAATATTTATCTTTTCTAGTAATATAAATCGTTAAGCCTTATAGAAGCCTCAATAACTTAGTAACACATTCAGCGTAGACCATCAAAGCTCTATATTTTTTTTTTATGTATGACCACGCATAACTTTTTACGGAGTTGTCCGATTTTGATAATTATTTTTTTAAAGGGCATACTTCCAAGGTGATCCCATTGTCATCATATTAGGATCTGATGATGATATCCTAGGGAACTTGAAGAAACTCTTCAAATTTTGGAGGCACGCTTACAGCGATTTCGGTTTTGGTCTCGGAATCGGTAGCTTTTTGGCTACTAGTGTCGTACAATATACTATGACAGTATAGTACGAGTATCTACGTTACGTTGCGATAAATGACTAAAAAGTGAGAAATAAAAATTTTTAACAAAAAATAGAACCGACTCAAAACGCACTAAAAAGTAAAAAATAACTGTGTCATTTAGTTACTTTAATTTACTTAAGCATATCTAGGAGTCGGTGCCAGCCAAGGTTTCTACTTTAAGAACATTACCTAGAACCCACAAACTGCTTTACTACGTTAAAAATGTTCCTTAAACTTGGCTGGCATCGACTTCCTATGAGACTCGGGCGTCAGCTTAAATGAGATCTACGTCTGGTTGCATTTGAAATAGAAAAGCCAAATTACGACGTCACACTAAAACCACATAACTAAAAACTATCAAAGTGTACTAGTAGATACAACATATGCAACTACAAAGTTAGTGGGGACAAAAAACATAATTTATGTTTGCTTAGCGCGGGGTCAATAATGTAGAGCAGTCGAAGTTAACTGTACATATAAGATATAAGTACGTGTAACTGTTCATTTAAAGAAAACATACATTCAGCTCCTCACGCACGCAAGCAAATAAATTCACCAATCCGTTTTTTTCTAAAGCAATGCGAATTATAACAGCAACTGGTCAATGTAACGGATGCTAATTAAGCATGCGACAGCAAGCCTTGTATGTGGATCTGTCTGTTTTTATGTACATAATAATTAGAATGATCTAGAACAGCCCTACTTACCTATACCTACGCAAAAAAGGCACTGCTTATCTGAATATATTCTGTAAGCAAAAGTAAGAGAGCTTAGTGACGATAATCTTACGAATAAGATCATGCGTAATCTGAGTAGCAACGTGTAAGGTTAATTGAAAGTTCGTTCAGAAGACTGACTCAGAGATAGCATTACAAGTATTTAGTTATTACTTTATTATTAATCAACTGTAAAAAAAAACAGTGAGGTGGACCAACCAGCAGCTAATGAATTTAAAAGGGCATAAAAAGCAAAAGAATATTATTCCCAGATCATATCTGTCATTGAGCCTATGAACATTTATTACCGAAATGTAGTCGAAAAGTTGTTCAGTAATGAGTTATTGTGCTACGAGTCGGTATTCGGTAAGAACTGATAAATACATCCGGCGCGTGTCGCACACCGGGCGTGTAATGTGTGTTACCGTTGTCGACAGACGCAAGTTATAAGCATTATCAGTATTTTAGGTTCTTTTCATAAAAAACTAAGTTCATAAAACCTATAATTACTCTTTCTTCTCCACTGCAACGAGAGTCTTATAAAAAATCTCCGCTATATGGTTGAATAGATCTTAAATACATTTCTTCTTGTTACCAAAAATCAAAGGAGTGAGGTTGACAATAGTTTGGTATTAATAAAAAAAACTCTATTAAATAGTTATTAAAGATAAAAAAAACGTTTTGTTGGCAAAAAAACTATAATTTACAATTACCGCTGATCTCCACACTAGAGAACTTGTACCGTGGAGAACTTACATAGTTACTTAATTGAGATTTACTAGGGACTCATATGTATGAACAAGGAATAATTACAATGATATTCCAGTATAATAAATACGATATAATACATATTAAATAAATACAAAATAGATAAAATAACATGGATAAATAAAAGTAGTGCAACAAAATAAAATATACTTTTGAAAATTTGTGTATACTTTGTTATAAAGGATGATATTCTCTAATCATTTCTACAATTAGATAACAGTGGCTATTGCCGGGGCCGACGACTTCACTTTTCAAGGCATTTCCTGTAATGAAAATACAATAAAAGAATCTATCGCAACGCATCTCCATGCGCGTATGACTTGAACCGCGTCAAGTTAGGGATTGTAGACGCCCTTGATCGCACGGTGACCGCGGCGCGCGTACGCACTGTGCGGCGTATGACATGAGAAACCGTTACGAGACCACGCTATTTATTACATATGAGATTTGATAATGATTCGCCGGAGAACCTTATAGCTCTCGCAGTAAAATTACTGTTATACGTTTTACTACTAGCGTCTTACTTCGATTTTGCCCTGGGTAAATACACTACAGTGACTATACTATAAATCTCTTTAATCATATAGTCCTTCCTTGTCAACTATAGGTTGGCGAGAGCGTACATCTGCCCCTGTAGATTCAATTGCTGGCTCATCGATATCTAGTTTAGTGTTACAATATTTGACTCTGTAATTAAAGGTTTTAGTTTTATACCACCAAGTTTCCAGGTATTTAAAAATTATATTAGAAGAACAAAAACTCAATCGTTCATATTCCTCTTTCCAGACCGAGGATTCAAACCCAGAGTCTTACGATACGTAGCCGGTAAAGATGATGGTCACCACTAAACCAACAAGCCAGTTTAAATATTCATACCAATAAGTGAAATTCTTTGAAACTTTGCAAACAGTGCATGCCATACTTTCAGTTTCTTTTTATAATTTCAACAAACAAACAGAAATGAACATTCCGCTGACTTATTTTATTGTATGTTAAGTTGTGACCTACTTAATCAACTCTGACAACTTTATGGTTAATATTTTAGGTAGTTTTGATATTTAAAAATTAAAGCTCTGAATGGCAAATCAAGTTTATTGAAGGCTCACGTCTACCTTTTAATTACTATGTTAATTTGTTTAATGTCTAATTTATTCAAAAAATATTATATAATCCGTGTTCCCAGTGTCACGGCTAGACCGACGGTTCACCTCCGCAGTGTCATTGATCTTTACTATTATATTATCGACAGGTATTATATTACGGTATTTGTAATATGTTATAATTAGTTTACTGATCTAAATAACTGAAGACTAAATCCACGACACATTCTCCGTTCCGTCGTCAACATCGTAAGGGACCGCATCTCTCATTAAATGATTTCTCATGGATACGATTGTCTTCCTCGTTTCTAACACAACTTTCGTTTCCTCTACTTCAACGAGTACACTTAATGTAAGAGCGAAGTAAGTGTTCGTCGTCGTCACTCACCAGGATGACTTGCCTGAAACATACCTACTTTCTTGTACATCATGAAAATCTCATCGTGTCGGTGCGGTACCTAATCTCACTATGGTCTTCTTTATTTGATCGGGCCTTTAGCTTTTAGCCAGGTAATTCACTGTTGAACAGTCTTTCTGGATTACTCCAACCAGAATCTTAGTAGCCGCTAAGTTCGACATTAACAATGAAGGTTGCGCTTTGCTCTGTTACGCCGTTTTTATGCATAATATGTGTCGATGTCTAGCTTTCCGTCATGCAAGCTATTTGCACTCGCACTATTTTCTTAGTAGTGCATCGTTATTAGAATATTTTAAGCTTTATAGGAAAGAGTGTGCAGTATTCAAATAAGTACAGCTATGCCGAAATATACCCCAAAACGTAATTCGGCATTCGGCCGGAGAAGTTGATGGGATTGAAAAGTATGTGGACTCTTTAGCTACTTAGCAAATAAAGCTTTAGGTGGTAAATGCACGTATGTGTAACCTGTCGTGTCTCATTTGAATGTACCTGTATCATTGTAGAGCGCGGTGCCTGACAGGTCAATGCTTGTTATCAATATTAATTGCTCCCAATATCTTTATTATTTCCGAAACCCATTAACGGATTGAACGAATGACCCAATAGAAATTGTTTAAATGTTAATAATTAATTACTGGGTGTTATTAATTGAATCGTATTTAGAATTAATATCTTTCATCTAAAAATATACTAAAGGACGCCTTTAAAATCTGAAACTTTTGACATTGTTTATTTATGATGTTTAGATTATAGTAATTTTGAAATTCCTATAGAACTCTTCTACATTACACCACATCCCACAATTTTATTAGTATCCAAATACCTAAGTATTATTTATATTTAATTTTGTATTATATATTCAACTTACCTACCTATCATAAACTAGGTAAACCCTATTGCAACAAAAACTTTATATTCCTAGAATTTCTACCAATATACATAATGGGAGAATCAGGAATGCTTTCATCTGATATTGCCTGAAGTTTTAGTGCAGACAACCGGAATTCGTTAGCAGGTTTTCTAATGAATGTTTCGGACCCGGATAGTATATGAAGAATACTGAATTCCAGGATGACGAATTGTAGGCATTCGCTTGCAATTAGTAACCAAATTCAGTCTATTCAAATCGCTTACTATAAGGCAAGGCCTTCTTTTAGCAGTGGGGATGTGAAGCGTACATGTTGCGATTGATTTGGTCAATAGCATTAATATGTGATAGTGATCGTTAAAAAGTAAAAAGGATCACGTCGATCTAGACCAGAGGAACTTCTCAGCTCCGAGCTCATAATTTCTTAGTATAAAGAAATATCACAACTCCACCCAGGAATCGACCCCAGGACCTCGTGATTTGTAGCCACAAGGCTCATCACTGGTGCAGTATGACAATTAGTATATATTCGTATAGCTAACCCTGGTGCATACATGAGGAATCATGACTCAGTCAGCGTCAGTGCTGCGCAACGTCGTGACTCAAAGCTCAGGCAGTGCGAGCGACACCGCACCTCTGACTCCCTCTGTAATGCTATGTCACAGGTCGGCGCTGCGACTGATTGTATCACTACTATAAGGACGATATTATGTCAGACAACAGTAATAGAGCCAAGGTAATAGTAGCCCAGTCATCTGGCAAATTAATTTATTTTCGATTTCATTTTAGGCAAACGCAGAAAACTTAAGATTGTACTTACATAATAAATGTATTCATTAAAGGTAATAGGTACCATTATTATCGTATCGATGTTTCAACTCAATTAAAAAAGGAGAAGGTTACCTTGTTCGGGTTGTTTTTCATTTTTTCACTTAATGATAAAACTTTAAAATTTCATTTTAAGGAGTCTGAGCAAACGTCGATATTTTTAAGTATTATAGATTTACAACTGACATAAGCCGATAGTCCGACACGAGTTCACACTAAGCTTCGCCTGCGTGTGATAGCTGACGGCACATTTAATTGCTTCTGAAGTTCTGAGTGCCGCGCTAAATGTCAGAAATTAGGAGTAAGCTAGATCCATTAATAGATTTACAACTGACATAAGCCGATAGTCCGACACGAGTTCACACTAAGCTTCGCCTGCGTGTGATAGCTGACGGCACATTTAATTGCTTCTGAAGTCTGAGTGCCGCGCTAAATGTCAGAACCAATTTGTTTCATGTTTCCATAGGACGTAAGCTAGATCCATTAAAATCAATTAGAAAATTTACAACTGACATAACAAGTCCGACACGAGTTCACACTAATGTGATAGCTGACGGCACATTTAATTGCTTCTGAAGTTCTGAGTGCCGCGCTAAATGTCAGAACCAATTTGTTTCATGTTTCCATAGGACGTAAGCTAGATCCATTAATAGATTTACAACTGACATAAGCCGATAGTCCGACACGAGTTCACACTAAGCTTCGCCTGCGTGTGATAGCTGACGGCACATTTAATTGCTTCTGAAGTTCTGAGTGCCGCGCTAAATGTCAGAACCAATTTGTTTCATGTTTCCATAGGACGTAAGCTAGATCCATTAATAGATTTACAACTGACATAAGCCGATAGTCCGACACGAGTTCACACTAAGCTTCGCCTGCGTGTGATAGCTGACGGCACATTTAATTGCTTCTGAAGTTCTGAGTGCCGCGCTAAATGTCAGAACCAATTTGTTTCATGTTTCCATAGGACGTAAGCTAGATCCATTAATAGATTTACAACTGACATAAGCCGATAGTCCGACACGAGTTCACACTAAGCTTCGCCTGCGTGTGATAGCTGACGGCACATTTAATTGCTTCTGAAGTTCTGAGTGCCGCGCTAAATGTCAGAACCAATTTGTTTCATGTTTCCATAGGACGTAAGCTAGATCCATTAATAGATTTACAACTGACATAAGCCGATAGTCCGACACGAGTTCACACTAAGCTTCGCCTGCGTGTGATAGCTGACGGCACATTTAATTGCTTCTGAAGTTCTGAGTGCCGCGCTAAATGTCAGAACCAATTTGTTTCATGTTTCCATAGGACGTAAGCTAGATCCATTAATAGATTTACAACTGACATAAGCCGATAGTCCGACACGAGTTCACACTAAGCTTCGCCTGCGTGTGATAGCTGACGGCACATTTAATTGCTTCTGAAGTTCTGAGTGCCGCGCTAAATGTCAGAACCAATTTGTTTCATGTTTCCATAGGACGTAAGCTAGATCCATTAATAGATTTACAACTGACATAAGCCGATAGTCCGACACGAGTTCACACTAAGCTTCGCCTGCGTGTGATAGCTGACGGCACATTTAATTGCTTCTGAAGTTCTGAGTGCCGCGCTAAATGTCAGAACCAATTTGTTTCATGTTTCCATAGGACGTAAGCTAGATCCATTAATAGATTTACAACTGACATAAGCCGATAGTCCGACACGAGTTCACACTAAGCTTCGCCTGCGTGTGATAGCTGACGGCACATTTAATTGCTTCTGAAGTTCTGAGTGCCGCGCTAAATGTCAGAACCAATTTGTTTCATGTTTCCATAGGACGTAAGCTAGATCCATTAATAGATTTACAACTGACATAAGCCGATAGTCCGACACGAGTTCACACTAAGCTTCGCCTGTGTGTGATAGATAGCTGACGGCACATTTAATTGCTTCTGAAGTTCTGAGTGCCGCGCTAAATGTCAGAACCAATTTGTTTCATGTTTCCATAGGACGTAAGCTAGATCCATTAATAGATTTACAACTGACATAAGCCGATAGTCCGACACGAGTTCACACTAAGCTTCGCCTGCGTGTGATAGCTGACGTCACATTTAATTGCTTCTGAAGTTCTGAGTGCCGCGCTAAATGTCAGAACCAATTTGTTTCATGTTTCCATAGGACGTAAGCTAGATCCATTAATAGATTTACAACTGACATAAGCCGATAGTCCGACACGAGTTCACACTAAGCTTCGCCTGTGTGTGATAGCATAGCTGACGGCACATTTAATTGCTTCTGAAGTTCTGAGTGCCGCGCTAAATGTCAGAACCAATTTGTTTCATGTTTCCATAGGACGTAAGCTAGATCCATTAATAGATTTACAACTGACATAAGCCGATAGTCCGACACGAGTTCACACTAAGCTTCGCCTGTGTGTGATAGCATAGCTGACGGCACATTTAATTGCTTCTGAAGTTCTGAGTGCCGCGCTAAATGTCAGAACCAATTTGTTTCATGTTTCCATAGGACGTAAGCTAGATCCATTAATAGATTTACAACTGACATAAGCCGATAGTCCGACACGAGTTCACACTAAGCTTCGCCTGTGTGTGATAGCATAGCTGACGTCACATTTAATTGCTTCTGAAGTTCTGAGTGCCGCGCTAAATGTCAGAACCAATTTGTTTCATGTTTCCATAGGACGTAAGCTAGATCCATTAATAGATTTACAACTGACATAAGCCGATAGTCCGACACGAGTTCACACTAAGCTTCGCCTGCGTGTGATAGCTGACGGCACATTTAATTGCTTCTGAAGTTCTGAGTGCCGCGCTAAATGTCAGAACCAATTTGTTTCATGTTTCCATAGGACGTAAGCTAGATCCATTAATAGATTTACAACTGACATAAGCCGATAGTCCGACACGAGTTCACACTAAGCTTCGCCTGTGTGTGATAGCATAGCTGACGGCACATTTAATTGCTTCTGAAGTTCTGAGTGCCGCGCTAAATGTCAGAACCAATTTGTTTCATGTTTCCATAGGACGTAAGCTAGATCCATTAATAGATTTACAACTGACATAAGCCGATAGTCCGACACGAGTTCACACTAAGCTTGGCCTGTGTGTGATAGCATAGCTGACGTCACATTTAATTGCTTCTGAAGTTCTGAGTGCCGCGCTAAATGTCAGAACCAATTTGTTTCATGTTTCCATAGGACGTAAGCTAGATCCATTAATAGATTTACAACTGACATAAGCCGATAGTCCGACACGAGTTCACACTAAGCTTCGCCTGTGTGTGATAGCATAGCTGACGGCACATTTAATTGCTTCTGAAGTTCTGAGTGCCGCGCTAAATGTCAGAACCAATTTGTTTCATGTTTCCATAGGACGTAAGCTAGATCCATTAATAGATTTACAACTGACATAAGCCGATAGTCCGACACGAGTTCACACTAAGCTTCGCCTGCGTGTGATAGGCAGCTAGATCCATTAATACATTTACAACTGACGGCACATTTAATTGCTTCTGAAGTTCTGAGTGCCGCGCTAAATGTCAGAACCAATTGTTTAGTATTTACAACTGACATAAGCCGATAGTCCGACACGAGTTCACACTAAGCTTCGCCTGTGTGTGATAGCATAGCTGACGGCACATTTAATTGCTTCTGAAGTTCTGAGTGCCGCGCTAAATGTCAGAACCAATTTGTTTCATGTTTCCATAGGACGTAAGCTAGATCCATTAATAGATTTACAACTGACATAAGCCGATAGTCCGACACGAGTTCACACTAAGCTTCGCCTGTGTGTGATAGCATAGCTGACGGCACATTTAATTGCTTCTGAAGTTCTGAGTGCCGCGCTAAATGTCAGAACCAATTTGTTTCATGTTTCCATAGGACGTAAGCTAGATCCATTAATAGATTTACAACTGACATAAGCCGATAGTCCGACACGAGTTCACACTAAGCTTGGCCTGTGTGTGATAGCATAGTTGACGTCACATTTAATTGCTTCTGAAGTTCTGAGTGCCGCGCTAAATGTCAGAACCAATTTGTTTCATGTTTCCATAGGACGTAAGCTAGATCCATTAATAGATTTACAACTGACATAAGCCGATAGTCCGACACGAGTTCACACTAAGCTTCGCCTGCGTGTGATAGCTGACGGCACATTTAATTGCTTCTGAAGTTCTGAGTGCCGCGCTAAATGTCAGAACCAATTTGTTTCATGTTTCCATAGGACGTAAGCTAGATCCATTAATAGATTTACAACTGACATAAGCCGATAGTCCGACACGAGTTCACACTAAGCTTCGCCTGTGTGTGATAGCATAGCTGACGGCACATTTAATTGCTTCTGAAGTTCTGAGTGCCGCGCTAAATGTCAGAACCAATTTGTTTCATGTTTCCATAGGACGTAAGCTAGATCCATTAATAGATTTACAACTGACATAAGCCGATAGTCCGACACGAGTTCACACTAAGCTTCGCCTGTGTGTGATAGCATAGCTGACGGCACATTTAATTGCTTCTGAAGTTCTGAGTGCCGCGCTAAATGTCAGAACCAATTTGTTTCATGTTTCCATAGGACGTAAGCTAGATCCATTAATAGATTTACAACTGACATAAGCCGATAGTCCGACACGAGTTCACACTAAGCTTGGCCTGTGTGTGATAGCATAGTTGACGTCACATTTAATTGCTTCTGAAGTTCTGAGTGCCGCGCTAAATGTCAGAACCAATTTGTTTCATGTTTCCATAGGACGTAAGCTAGATCCATTAATAGATTTACAACTGACATAAGCCGATAGTCCGACACGAGTTCACACTAAGCTTCGCCTGCGTGTGATAGCTGACGGCACATTTAATTGCTTCTGAAGTTCTGAGTGCCGCGCTAAATGTCAGAACCAATTTGTTTCATGTTTCCATAGGACGTAAGCTAGATCCATTAATAGATTTACAACTGACATAAGCCGATAGTCCGACACGAGTTCACACTAAGCTTCGCCTGCGTGTGATAGCATAGCTGACGTCACATTTAATTGCTTCTGAAGTTCTGAGTGCCGCGCTAAATGTCAGAACCAATTTGTTTCATGTTTCCATAGGACGTAAGCTAGATCCATTAATAGATTTACAACTGACATAAGCCGATAGTCCGACACGAGTTCACACTAAGCTTCGCCTGCGTGTGATAGCTGACGGCACATTTAATTGCTTCTGAAGTTCTGAGTGCCGCGCTAAATGTCAGAACTCGATTTATATGACTCGTATAGGTTTAGGACTGACTGGAGATTGATTTATTATGCATCTTTGTTTAACCGTGCCGGCTGCATTTACTCACTCAATTTGGGCATATTGTTTACAGATTTTAGAGATTAATATTGATACTATTGACTGCAGATAAATGCAGCAGCTACTTATTCAAGTTCTTTCGATTATGTATAAAATAATATTTAATATAAAATAATAAAGCCGTGAGAAATTTGGAGACAAATAGCCAAATAACGTTAGTTTTTAGTTAAGCTGTATCTGGGATTGCAGCATGGCAGGGTCCATACTTGTATATTTGAAACCAATCCAAAGATACCGGCGGTTTGCGACTTTGGTTTGCCTCACTCTTTTATAGAGTGTTTCGGTGTGTGAATATTGGACATGATAGTAAAGAGCTCTTTATCGTGTTCAGTATTCCAACTAAGTATCAGGAGCTTAGTCTCGAGCTCTGTTCAGAAATTTCTTTCAATAGACCCGGCACCAATCCTGTGAGCACGTAGAATATTCGTCACTGTCTTGCTAGAAATAATAGAATATAATAATATAAAAAAATTCGCACGTCATCTGGTAAAAGTTTTTATCCATTTTTATTATCTTTGTTACAGGGAATCGGCCATGTGTCGGGCGGTCACATAAACCCGGCTGTGACGTGTGGACTCTTCGCGTCAGGAGACATCAAAATACTCAAAGCAATCTTCTACATAGTTGTACAAGCTCTAGGAGCTACTGCTGGTGCTGCTTTTATCAGGGTAAGTTCTATGGATTATTATTTTAAAATCATCAACGATTTGTTCGGCAACACATGGAACACATTCATGGGATGGCTCAAGTACTAAGTTATGATAGATCTTCTACCACTTACAATGTGGATATATTCAAGTCAAGAGAGAACAGGGACCACCTAGCAAGCACATTCCACCTCAAGCTGCTTACCATCAGGAGCGACCGTGGCCAAGCGCCACCCTGTGCTACTGTGTACAATATAAAAGCAAATTATGATGTTCGTCATGACATTGATCGTATAAATGTGACTTCATAAGGTTCTGTGTTCAAGTTCTCGGTCAAGTTATGGTTTATGGAACTTCAAAGAAATTTTCAGTTAATAATAATAATAATAATAATCATTTATTTCAGACCAGATTGATCCATAAAACCTAAGTCATGATTTAGTAGTGGTGTTACCACGAGGTACCTACTCAAATATCGCATACTAAAGAACTTGTAGACGCAGTGTGCAAATAAACCACATCTTCAGACACGCTCACTAATTAATTAATAGCTATTACATAAAACCGCACAACTTTAAGCTTATTACACAACCGCAAACCGTAATAATTAACAATTTCCTATCCAAATGCAGCATCACAGCTGCGCTCTAATCGCCATATAAAGCTCACTCAAGTGATGGCATGGAAACTTGTCGCTCGCCCTGACACTGATGATGTTACAATAAAGGAAAAACTGGAGCGACCTCCGCTTTAAACACTCTCTCACGCTTTTTATTACTGTTCTGTTACCGATCTCCCGTGACTTTGCTTGCCCTTTCTTTCAAAACTTTTGAATATTAATCAAACATTGTAATTCTAATTCTAATTAATGTGAATTCTGATAGTGAACACGATAGATATTTTAAATATTTGACGTTTTCTAATGTGATTACACCCATATCTTTATTTTTTTTTTACAAAAGGATCGGACTAAATCGATCTTAGCTCGTGCACCAGTACACACTGCACCAGTGATTTCGTCCACCTTGAAGGCCCTATGATAGCCCGAGACAATACTAAAAGTTTGTAAAAAATTTATTCAAAATCCTCATTATTCAAATTTTCAAAATCAATAGGCCTATTTTTTTAGTACTGTTTTTCTTATGTTGCCCAACTCCTTAATATTCAATAATGTGGCTTGTGCGTTGTTACCATCTCAGACAGTATCCCTGAGGATCCCATCTGCAGGGCCTGCAACGAAGACACGGAGTCCATGGAACATATTTTGTGTGAATGTGACGGATTGGCTAGAAAGCGACTGGATCTCCTGGGGCTGGCATACCCACTACCAGAGGATTACTGTGCTTCTAACTTGAAAGCAACCATCCAATTCTCAGAGTGGGTGTTTGAACTGATATAGGGGAGGTGAGGGCGGGGCGAGTACAAAAGATCCAAAAGGATCGAAGTGCATCCGTTATGGCGGGCCTCACCATTATAATAATAATATAATAATAATAATCTCAGTATGTATGTGTAAATATATAGTTAGATATAGGTAATTAGTTTGAGGCAGAGTTGGTTCGAGAACTCCGCGTGATGAACCCGTATACCAAATGAGATGTGTAAACACAAACACACGCTTTGGATCACTCATAAACTATCACAATAACCTATTATACGTAGCGTCACGACACGCGTTGCCTAGCAAGCCACTCCACACGAATACAAAGTGCTAACATAATATGACTACTTCATTTCATGTCGAATGTTAAAACTTAGAAGCGTTTATTGGCTAAACTGAATTCGTTGAGCATCTACAGCTTCTACACAATTTTAATGACACAATTACATGCAAAATATGTCGTTAGCAATTCTACCATGATTCGATAAACAGATTTTAACTGATTTGCTTTTGCTCAAAGAAAATAATAGTTACCTACATTTTATAATTTTGACACAATTCTAGAATGTACTTATAAAAGTCGTTAAACTTTTACAGTTGCAGAATAAAAACGCAAATAAGTCCCAAAGTTCCCCGAAAGCGCAAAACTTGTAAATGTGGTTAGAAATGGGTCTAGAATCAAGACATTCCAGCGGATTGGAATTAATTCTTCTATCGGATTTAAGTCCAGCTTTGGTTCAAGCTCTGTAGCGCTGAATGTTGAGTTATTAATTCAGTCTAAAATATACCCACGCCTTCAGGCAGGCGAGTAATTACTTTAGTGCTTGCACGGCGACCTCACATTAGATGTTCTAGATGCGACATTTTAATAGTAAAGAGCATCGACTTAACACATCACGATTTGTTTGAGCAATGTTTATATTTAATTACTACTAAATGTCTTAATAATTATGGCAAATTAATAGTGGCCAGTAAATATAAGGCACTAATATCAGAATGTAATATTTGAGTGAGAAACATTTAGATTCTTTATCTATAGCAATTTAATTTTGACTTTGAATATGTTGTGTGTTTGTGTGTGTGTGAGTTAGTTGGTCTAGTGTTAACAGACAGCATTTTATCTGAGCATAATGCGTATACCTGCCCACTTATTCTCTTAAACGCTATTCGTAATACCTTTGAGTGGGCCAAACCAAATTACCTTATATGGTTTAAACGATTTCGCCATTACATTCTCTTATCATGACCTAAACCTGTCCAACGTATGTTAGAATATATACAACTCCTACCTGGCGTGCACACAGTGGCGTACGGAGGGCTTTTGTGTAGGACAAGTACTGAACGCATGACGATATCAATTTAATTCAATCGGCAACCAAATATTTTGTATGTGATGCTACTTTCATGTATTTTTAACGGCCTTCGTTGCGCAGTGGTATGCGCGGGGTGGATTTATACATTATAGACGGTCCTGGGTTCAATTTCCAGCGGAGCAGATTGAGATTTTTCTTAATTTGTCTTGGTCTGGCTGCGGGGAGACTTTCGCCGTGGCTAGTTACCACCCTACCGACAAAGACGAGGTCAAGCGATATAGCGTTCCGGTACGAAGTCGTGTAAAAACCGCAAGGATTTTTAGGAATATAATAAAAATAATATTTCATCCTAATCCTAACAAGTTAGCCCGCTTCCATCTTAGATTGCATCATCACTTAACATCAGGTGTGATAGCAGTCAAGGGCCAACTTGTAGTCGATAAAAAAAATGTGCCACGGACATTAATTTATAACAATTAATAATAATAATCTATTTATAAGTGATCTACTAGATTTGGTTGTTTATTTGGCTTTTTGTTTTGTTACAGCTGGCCGTACCTGAAGATAGAGTGAAGTCATTTGGAATGACTCTTCCCGGGACGAATGTGACTGATGGCCAGGTGCGTATACCATCCTCACTGTTATAACAATTGCTATAATATGATACGATTGTGCTATCAGTCCTGACAACATTTTTACATTTTATAAACCTAATGGCCTGGCGTGGGTGATGGTGGTTTTTTATGACGATCCCCATGGCGCAGTGGTACGCACTACGGTGGATTTATATGTCAAAGATCCTGGGTTCGTGTTTCGGCTGGGCCAATTGAGATATCCTTAATTAGTCCAGGTCGGGCTTGTGAGAGGCTTCAGTGGTGGCTAGTTTCAAGGTCGCGTTTCAGTACGATGTCATGTAGAACGTGATAGGAGTGTTGATTTCATTCCACTTCCATCTTAGATTGCATCATCACTTACTACCAGGTGAACTTGTAGTGAATAATGAAATGTCTGCTTCAGGCGGTGCTGGTGGAGGCGCTGATCACGTTCGTGCTGGTGCTGGTGGTGCAGGGGGTGTGCGACGGGGGCCGCACTGACATCAAGGGCTCCGCGCCGCTCGCCATCGGCCTCAGCATCACCGCCTGCCACGCTGCTTGCGTGAGTCTTTCTGCATTATGTTTTTAACCGACGAAAAAACGGAGGAGGTTCTCAAGTCGACGCGTATGTATTCTTAGGACCTGATGCTGGAAGGATCCAAGCTTTCTACTTTGAGTAACGTTCACGCAATGTGCTTTACTACTTTTATTTTTTTATTTATTTTATTATGCAGTTCACTTGTTTAAACCCCGACACGATGTAAAATACGTGTGTAGGTTCAATTGCACTGTATCTCTGCGTCTTTCTGAGTCTCTGTAAGAATTGTCAGGAGGTTCTTACCTTACAAGTTTGTATGATTACTTATATTATAAAAAGATCAGCCAAATCAAAGACAAATGTTCTTTCGCTATAGTAAAAATAATTTATGACACAAAATCGTCATCGCGAGGTGAATTGTCTCAGGTTCGTGCCACTTTTCTAGCACGTGGGAATTTGGATCCACTACAACCGGTCACGATTGATTATAATAACACTGGTACCTTAAAATTTATGCTTTAATATTTAAACATCACCAACATCTAAAGGGCGCTCGTACTAAGATTTTTTCGGAATAAGAAAAACCTAACAACCAGCCGTAGCACACTATTTCCACTAGATCATTAAGACATAGCCTCATATATCTATTTTCCAACAGATCCCTTTCACCGGCTCGAGTATGAACCCTGCGCGGTCCTTCGGGCCCGCTCTCGTCATGGGAGTGTGGACTTCTCACTGGGTATGTACAACATAACACTCTTACCAATGGGGCCATTAAACACAATACTCGTCTGTGTCATCTCATTCCCTAGTTAATTCGCACACATTCCTCTACAGCGTGGGCGATCAGTTTTGTGTGTTCACGCTATCAGACACACTCACTTGTCACTTCTAAGTCAATGCAGGTTTCAATATGTTGAATATTTATACTTGGTTCACCAGCATGTGTAGCAGTGGTATGTGCGGTGGATTTATAAGACGGAGGTCTTGGGTTCGATTCCCGGCGGGGCAGATTGAGATTTTTCTTAATTTGTCTTGGCCTGGCTGCTGGGAGGCTTTCGCCGTGGCTAGTTACCACCTTACCGACAAAGACGTACCGCCAAGCGATTTAGCGTTCCGGTACGATGTCTTTCGAAACCGAAGGGGTGTGGACTACAAAGATCCGTGCGGTACCTACGCCTGATAATACACGTACCTATACCTAGTTTTCTTCATAATTATTATTACAGATTATTCTGTCAATCATTAATATCAGGGGTTAAGTATAAAATTGCCGATTTGTACTGAAAAATAAAAATTCGTTTTTTTTTAATTTGACATATTTATTTAATCAAAATAATTACCATTATTATCTATACATTGCTGCCATCTAGTAGGAAGCTCATTTATGCCTTTGCGATAGGACTCTAGTGATCTAGATTCGACAAACTGTGTGAAAGCATTTTGCACTGCCTCCTGAGAAGAAAACTTTTTATTGCGTAGAAAATTGTCCAAATCACGAAAAAAATGGAAGTCCGTTGGAGCAAGGTCTGGCGAATATGGAGGGTGACGAATGGTTTCTAATTGCAATACCTGTAGAGTTAAAACGGTTTCTCGTGCTGTATGAGGTCTCGCGTTATCATGGAGCAATAATGATGAAGATCAATTCATAAGTCGGGGCTGTTTCACTGCTAGTTTCGCTATCATTGTTCGGAGTTTAGCGCAGTAGACATCTGCCGTTATTGCTTGACCAGATCGGAGAAAGCTGTGAATAACACCATGCTGAGACCACCAAACAGTTACCATTACCTTTTTATTGGTAAGCTTTGCTTTAGGACACTGTTGCGGCGTTTGACCTGGGGTCAGCCATTGCATTTTCCGCTTACGATTATTGTAAAGAATCCATTTTTAATCACATGCCACAATTCGATCCAATATTCCTTTATTTCTGTATCAAGGCAACGCAAGTTTCAACCCGCGTTTCTTTCTGCAGATCAGTCAAATCATGACGCACCCATTTTTCATATTTTTTTGTTTTATTGATTTGACGCAAATGAGTCAATATTGTTGGTAAAGTAACGTTAAACCATGACGCTAATTCCTGGGTAGTTTGCCTCGGATCGGCTTCCACCATCTCTTTCAAATCATTGTTATTCACCTGTGTGGGCGGTTTTCCACGTGGTTCGTTTTCAAATCGAAGTTTCCAGCACGAAAGCGTTTAAACCAAAATCGCACAGTGCGTTCATTAGCAGTCCCCTCTCCAAACGCAACATTAATATTGCGAGCTGTTTCTGCCGCATTAGTTCCGCGTCGGAACACGTATTCAAAAATCACAAGAATTTTCGAAGTATCCATCTTTATTGTCTAAGCTGAATAAAAAAAACAACTGAAAGTTGATTATCAAATGTTGCACATTTTTTAAAAGAAGAACTACACAGGTACTGTATGAAAAAAGTTTCACTATAAAAACTTAAATCAAGAAGCTTCTATGTCAATTCGAAGTACATATTAGAATAAAACGGCAATTTCATTCTTTAACCCTTATTAGTAAATCATTATCATTAGTAGTAAAATAGTTAGGTGGGTATTTGTAGGCATTAAACTTTTATACTATTTTGCAATTCGGACCTAGATATATACAAGCAATTTGAGTTTTGATATTACACGAATAACTCATATTTAACAAAGATTAATTGCTGCCATACATATTGCACACGGGTAGATAATAAAAACAAAATATTGTAATACAAGAACACGTAACTCGCGAGCGAACTAGGAAACTAATTAATCATAGCGTCATATGAGAAGCGAATGGGAAGCAATAAACGTACAAGTCCAGTTAACCTAATCTTTAACCTGTTGAGAGTCACTTTCACATCGTCACGTGTCGGCGAGCAGATCATGTTGTATGAATGTAGATACTTCTATTTGATGCGCAGACGCATAGGAACATATATTATTATGTAAGGGCGAATAGTAGAGCCGAGGCTTAGTGTGGGGTTACGGTGTAACGGTCAGAGAGGCATGAAATAGATCTGGGAAGGCCGTTTTCCACTCGTCGTGTTTTTTCTTTAAAAACCCGCTAAAAATTGTATTTCTTATTCTAGCAAAATTTTTTACTGACTTTTTCAAATGTTTTTTATTTCATATAAGTGCTACATTAGAGTAAAAAAATATTTCATAATTTTTAGATCAATTTGTGCACGAGTACGATTTGTACTCTACATGAGTAGACGTGTCTGCACTTGGCTAATTACATAATTTTTTTGGTCCCGATCGACGTCATGAACCTGAGTTCTAACAATCAGAATTAAACACACTAATCAATGAGGATTTGGTACGGGTTTGATGTATAGCCATCTTAAACAGATGTAATAAACGTGTATCTAGTGCGAGTGCCCGCGCAGTTTGTACTAGACCGTGACAGTGAGAAGCGGTGCGAGGCCAGGAAATTTCCACCAAATAAATATTATACAAGTTGTTAAATAACAATGTGTGTTAGTTCATCCCATTACGTTGTTTGTTCGCAAATAATTTAGAAGGTCACATTCGTTAACGTCGATTTGTGTGTTACGATTTTTTTGGACTTAGATAAATATTTTATCAAGAAAATATTGAAAAATATCGAGTATTTTCTGTGCCTTATTAGGTATAGGTACACACCCATATTCGGTCCCTACATATCCAATCAGCAATCTGTTTCGGGCATCACATGATAACTAATGAACGAATAATAAAGGCGTTTTCAATAAAAAAAAGTACGAAAACAATTTCGTGTAAAGTAATGCCAAGTCGAAAGCATATCGCTTAACTATTAAAACTTATTTTTATAGGGAGCGTGTGACGTAGCACGTAAACACTTGCCCGAAGTTTTCTACAGATCACGTTATTATTATCTACCCTCAAAATAATAATATGAGTTTGAAATCAATAATCTCTTTTAATCTGCAGGTATACTGGGTGGGACCGATCGCGGGCGGCGTGGTGGCTGGTCTGGTGTACAGGTTCATCCTGCGCATCGGCAAGGCGGGCGACAGTGGCTCCTACGATTTATAAGCTTATCGGCTAGCAACTAGCATACACTACGTCTAAACACACCATGTGCCTTATTTATCCTGTTCCTCGAGTTAGATGTTTTTTATTAAATAAGTTTTTAGGGACTTTTATGTATATAAACTTATTTAATAAAATAAATTGTATGTAACATAACACACAATAGGTTTTATGTAGCATGTGTCAGATGTTATGTGTTGTGTAGGTATATTTGGTCTGGTGGTAGGCCTTGGCTTTCCATGCATCCCGCGAAGATGTACCAGCAAGCGGATTAGCGATGTGATGCAGTCAGGGATACGGCCTATTTGTCTTTGAATATACAGTCTTCTACAGGATCTTCATGTAAGAGAAGGAAATATCACTATATAACAAGCAATTTGATCAGTCAAGATAACTTGTCGATTCAAAAATGTATTGTTCCATTGTGATATTAGTAAAGAAACTGTAAAAAGCCCAATAAAAAAATTGAATGATAAAAATATTTTTGTTAACGTCACTGTATATCAATGTTTTCATAGTAATTCATAAACAGATATTACCAGAGAAACGCCCCTAGCACATGTTCTCGTCACTGTAACATCTACTCGAGGAACAGTCGTAAGCTCATTGATACTAACTTATTTTATTCGTTGTTATATATAATCATAGATTCATATTATAATAAGGTTTATTGATGGGCTTATGTTATTTTTATGCGTTTATTGAGAATATTGTTTTAAATTCCAAAGTGGACATGTTAAATTGAATGTCTAAATTATTGTTCAAAAGAGGCAACAGATCGGATTATTTGACCATCAATGAGCGGAAATCCAGTGCATTGTGTAACGTTGATGTAGTTTTGTGATTACGTTAGGTAATTTTTGGCTTGAAACATTATCCAAAAATTGTTATATTTTACATTAAAGCTGTGAAATCAAAACTACAAGAACTATGTTATGTTCTTTATAATAACCGCATTTGGTTCGGGTGTTTTTATGTTTGGCCTGTTGTATGCAGGTTCAATCTCAATTGTACATGGCTGTCAGATTTCTATCTCGATTTACCCCCACTTTTAATTGCGTCTAACGTCTTTATGCCTCATTAATTTAGATCACGCGAAGACCCTGATGATTGATTGTGAGATAAGTTATATTATTTAGTTATATAAGATAGGGTTTACAAAAGTATTAAGTCTATTTATGTTATGTGAATAAAATAAGTATAAATAAGTTAAGGAACAACATTTAATGTTTCGAATGTTAGTTGACGACAGCTGCAATTTGTTTGTATGTAAACAACACTCACGATTTCTTTATAGCGAAATAAATACAAATGCTAATGATTTAATTTTTTGTATCCTTTCCTTTATTAGGAATTAGCTATTGGAGGACGAAGACGGGAGACGTACCGAGGTTAGAGTTATTTCATTTTTATATTAATAAGCGCTAAGGGACAACGACAGCGCAGGGCGCCTACTTTATGTGAAAGGATTCTTCGAATACCAATTATTACTCTTATGAAAAATCTTCATTATAATTATCATCCTCGACTATAGTTGGCCATTAATTGCTCATGATGATGGCTTTAGTTACTTGTAAACGGTGAATTACCTAATACTTTCAAACGAGCAATTGTTATATAATCGGAATCTCGGAAACGGCTTAAACAATTTTGATGAAATTTTGTTGGCAGAGGCGATTAATCCAGCTAGGTAGGTTTCATTTCTAGAAAACGTAAAAGAACAACGGTCTGATATTTGTTGATGGAATTCGTAAGCGTCTACAAAAATTATTACAGTTTACGTAAAATAATTTATTTTATTTTTTCAATCCGTATGCAAGGTCCGAATAAGTCCTTTAAATAAAATAAAAAATCAGTCATTACATTATCATAGTTGAGTATGGCAACCTTGCAGTTATAGGAGGATCATCTGTGTATATGAAAAAGTGTCCGTCAAAATGTATTAAATTAGGATGGCGCCACAGTTGCATCAAAGTAACTCTCAAAAGAAGCGCCAAATATTGAAATGACTCTAAACCGAACTAAAATCACTCTACACGCACGTTTGGTTATAATTCTGTAAGGTTATATCATTGACATATTAATACTATGGACTTCGGGTCTAATGCAAAATTTACGTCAAAAGTGTCCCAAGATATTTTATACACACTAGGATGTATTTATGTTTTTATAAACAAAATAACATTGTAATGTATGTCTTATCGTATTGTTATACAGTCTAATTTGCAACGGTCTAATTGCATGCAATAAGTAATCAGCTTCGATTGACGGTTACCATGGCAGCCTTTTTTTGACATGACAGCTTCTCGTGAAAATAGGACAACATAAATGGTGTGGAGTCGGTAGCTTTCAATTTTTTTTGGCATCTTATATTTATATGTTATATTTACAGCAAATTCTAATTTATATTTACATATCCCTCCTCTATATGCTGGGATAAATCTTGTACCAAATAATAATTGTTGTAATTATCTTGTATAAAATAATAATTACTTATAATAATAATTAATTACAAACCAAATCCACTAATGTACAAAATTATATGCCACTCGACATAGTTCTTTACTTTGAAATTTTAAGTTCTCGATATTTTCCTCTTTTTAATTAAACTGAAAATATATTTTTTACTTCAATGACGTTAGATCACTTTTTTAAATAACTGTTCCTAATTTCATGTAGATAATTCTTATAGTTATCAAATTAATATACCATTATGGTAAAAGTTATTTAATTAATATTCATGACATAAAAAATAAAAGTTGACATAAAAATAAAAATTTTCGAATTGAAAATAATCAAATTATTTTCATTCAAAAATTAAGTAATTAAATAATTCAAATGTTAAACAACAAATAACTCTATGCAGTCGTTGTTCTAAAACATTCTATTGCTCACGGCAGATCCGAACTAAATGTGGTTAATTAGATAAACATATTGCACTCCTTCTATCCTATACGCGGGTAGCGTATGGGAAAAGGACAGATAGATACTTTTGTTCATTTTGGTTGGTTATGCAATTCGTTTCTATAGTTTATTAAAATTTTAATAAAATAGCCTGTTTCTAAGCAAAATAATACTTTAAAATCATCAGTAAATATTTACTTACTGAAAATATGGTACACCGTCTTCTTTTCTCACCTTACTCGGGTAGTTCTTACAAGTTTTTTATAACACATTACGGCATTATTGACGTGTATTCTGTCAGTCAGCTAATATGAGACTGAATTGCGATTGGATCTCATTTCGCGTTTTGGCTTACTTTTGGTTCGGACACTTTTTATCGCTGACCCGAAGTCCATAGTATTAATATGTCAATGGCTTATATTTACCACATTATTTTGTACAACGTAAGTTGTTGAAGTTCTCAATAATTAACTACTTTAGTCGATAATGACATTACATTTTTTAACTCGGCATACTTCAATTCATCTACGATTGCTACATTCATACCATACCCTGTGCATCCACTAGCGCGATTGTGGAGGATTTTTGAACTGTTATTTAACGCATACAACTGAACACTTTTTCAACTTTTCTCCCATATAAGATGACTCTCAATACACGCCTCCTCTACCCTCCATACACGCAGTAATAACACAAAGAAAGTTTCAATATGACATCTGTCGGCCAACTAGGGACAGAATATCGAAAAGTAAGTATCGATACTGTACACATAAGTAGTATCGAACCAAATCGATACATTTTACTGGTTAAACTAACTCTTTTGTGTGCCGAACTACTCGTGTTCAATGATTTTAGCTTAATTTCGGTAGAACAAACCTATAAAGTAATAATAATGGCGAACTAATAATGCTTATTTTGAAATCCTAATAAATATTTTGATTTATAAACGCGTATTGCATTTAAATTCCTAATCATGACAAATATTCACTGCCAAAGTTCAATCTTACTTGGCGGCATTTTATACTATACTAAGAAAATAAACGAATAATAGTCAAATATAATATCAAGTATCAAAAGTACGCAGTAGGTTATATTTTGAAGGAAAGGAAGATAATTATGATAAGAACAAGCATTTTTAAACGTAATTTAGTGTATAATTAGTATGTTCGATATAATTAAGTTAAGTTTTAATTCATTTCCTGAAAACTATCGAGTAAATGTATCGAATGTACTCGATACTCCAAAGTATCGATGCTTTTTGTCTAAAACTTCAAACATAAATATCTTTAATTCCAGACTTCACACAGTATAAAACCTTAATAAAAAATTGCTCAAAAATAATTTCTCTATAATTTTATATTTTTTTCATTCATAGACGCAAAAAAAGTCGTCAACAAAAATTTGTTAGGAAAATGACCATTGTTCTTTACAACAAAAAAAAACCGAGCATAGCTGAGTCAAGCATTTACCTAGTATTATTTATGAGTGTAGGTGAGCCTAGACCCATTCGCCGGTTATCTGCCAATATCTCATCACGACGCGTCACAATCTGCAGCGCGCATGTGGCAACACTCGTGACTGCCGCGCTGCAATCACTCGCGACACGTCGCCTCTGCCCCGATCCTATTAAAAATATGTCGCTTGTGTCAAGGTTTATCCGCAAACCTGAATATGAAAGGAACGTTTCCCTGCAGATACCTACTGCGAGCTGTACACGCTCAAGAGCATGGGTCCTCAACCATCTTTAAGAATTTGTTTCAAGAACTCCAAAATTCTTTTATATTTTTAGAATTATTCAAAATCATTTATTAAATTGAATGTAGCATGTAATTGACATTTGAAAGTTCAATTTATAACCTCTTTTCTCAGGGTTTTCTGCTGCACCTCTGAAAGTTTCTACTGCGGGAACGCTGTCAAGTTAAAAATGTACGGTTTAGGGCTCGCAATCTTATTATTAGTGATAAGTGAAATATTAAATGATAGAAATAAAACATAAATAGAATGGAATACCTTTATTGAAGCAACACAAAGCGGGATACAATTTAAGCGCCAGAAATTGTAATATGTAAAGTGGAATACGGATTAACAACAAACATTTAGTCGATATTGACCTCGACGGGGTGTCACTACACTGCGGTTTTGAGTTCTATAGGTTTCACAAATAAAATTGGAATCGGCGCCATTCAACAGGCCATGCACCCGTTGTAGCTGAGACAGGAGGGCGCGCGAGGCCGCTCTCACGGCAGCTGCTCGATGACGTTCTGCAGGAAGGCGTCCGGCTCGGGGATGTCTTCCAGCAAGCCGGCGGCGTCGCAGAACTCGGCGAACGAGGCGCACGGCAGCAGCTCGTCGTACAGCGTCAGCACGATGCGCTCGGCGGCCTTGGCGTTGGCCTCGTCGTTGTAGCGGATGTAGTTGGCCAGCTTGATCGGCCACTGCTCGCTCGACGGCGTGGGCATCACGTTCTGTGCCATGTCAAGTCAAACCATGAGTCAAGTTACAAATGCGAAAGTACTAAACCAGTTTCAATGAAATAGTGTAGAGTCTAACACAGGAGATGGGCTACTTTTGTCGAACTATCACAAAACAGAATTATTCGCGGATGGAGTCGCGGGCGTCCGTTATTATTGTATAATACTGAGCTTTTCTATCATCTAAAAATATTTTAGTAAAAGTTAGTGATGTTACGCCCTCGTGCCTCGAAGAATCCGTTAAACCATCAGCCCTGGTCATTTTCATTCAACAGGATCAATGTGATAGTGATCGTTAAAAAATTAAATATTATCAACCTAACCCCTTCTCCTCTCCTGCAAGGGAGACATCTGATCTGTACGCACATCGTCACTCACCTTGAACATGACGGTGTAGAGCAGGTTGATGAGCGCCACGAACAGCGCGTAGGGCTTGTAGTCCGGCCAGGCGCGCACGTGCCCCACGACCAGCAGCCGCGCCAGCGTGTCCACGCGCACTGTGCGCCATCTGTACGCACATCGTCACTCACCTTGAACATGACGGTGTAGAGCAGGTTGACGAGCGCCACGAACAGCGCGTAGGGCTTGTAGTCCGGCCAGGCGCGCACGTGCCCCACGATCAGCAGCCGCGCCAGCGTGTCCACGCGCACTGTGCGCCATCTGTACGCACATCGTCACTCACCTTGAACATGACGGTGTAGAGCAGGTTGACGAGCGCCACGAACAGCGCGTAGGGCTTGTAGTCCGGCCAGGCGCGCACGTGCCCCACGATCAGCAGCCGCGCCAGCGTGTCCACGCGCACTGTGCGCCATCTGTACGCACATCGTCACTCACCTTGAACATGACGGTGTAGAGCAGGTTGACGAGCGCCACGAACAGCGCGTAGGGCTTGTAGTCCGGCCAGACGCGCACGTGCCCCACGATCAGCAGCCGCGCCAGCGTGTCCACGCGCACTGTGCGCCATCTGTACGCACATCGTCACTCACCTTGAACATGACGGTGTAGAGCAGGTTGATGAGCGCCACGAACAGCGCGTAGGGCTTGTAGTCCGGCCAGGCGCGCGGCGCGCGGTGCTCGGCGGGCAGCGCGCGCAGGGCGGGGCCCACCGGCGCCACGGCGCGCACGTGCCCCACGATCAGCAGCCGCGCCAGCATGTCCACGCGCACTGTGCGCCATCTGAACGCACACACAAACAAGTTGTAATAAAACTTCATTGCTTTTATAATCATAGAGTAGTTGCAGACGTATCAAAACACGCGTGTATTGTCAATTCATAATTTTCAATAACATTAATTAATTAGAAAACGCCCCAGGCCCCGCGAGCAAAATAGTGTATTGCGACCTTTTGAGGAAGACCAACATAAAAAAATGTATGTGAGCCTTTTTTATAGCAAGCGGTCCTTAAGAGAAAGTAATAGATATAATATGCATGTAGTATAATCGACAGGAGTGATCCTATCATACAGTCGCCTGGGTGTGGTGCTGCGGCGCGTGGTGTGATGGCTGAGTATAGTGACCTGGTGTGCGGGTAGAGGAGCAGCATCATGGTGAGGTAGTAGAGCGGCCCCTCGGCGTCGTGTGCGGACTCCATCACACGCGGCGCCCCCCACGCCAGGCTGGCCTCCAGCGCGGTCATCTCGCGCGCCGCCACGCGAGTTCTGAAGGCAACGACAGAATAGCATTGCAATATGCCCATCTGAAGTCTTATGTTAACTATAAAATGACTGTGACATTGTTTTACTGGTTAGACTATTAGAGCAGTGCAGATAGCTTTTGAAGCCAAAAAAATCGCAGTAGGATGAATCCTATTGGAAAAGTAGGAGAATATTATAAAAATTAAACGAAAAATAAATTACAAGCGATCTGAGGGAGGCAAGGGGTAGGGGGTGAGGTTTTAGGGGTAGAAAGCGGTTCTTCACGATTTCCGACAAAACTAAAAGTCCTATGGAAAAGAATTATATAGTGAAGTTGTAGGTAATAAAAAGATCTAAAACTTTTGTATTTTCACATAACCTCAAAATTTATGTAAAAAATTAAAAAAACAAAGCTTTTCGTTTTTTATTTTTATCTTTTACAAAAAAAAAATTATTTTCACAAAATTTGGTAAAAACTTACCTTTTTATGTCCCAAACATGCTATAATTTAATTGAATTGAAATATTTATATTTTCACCTTATTTTGAATGTCGAAAAAATAACCTAATTTTCAACCGAAAAATTGGCTGTCAAAATATCCGTTTTTTTTTTTATCAATTACAAGTTGACCTTTGATTGCTATCACACCTTTTTATAACACCGTTTTTTTTTTACGAAAAGTTGGTGTGTTGTTTGTTAAAATCTCTACTTTACGATGGTGAAAAAACATTATATATATTACTACAGCAAATCTTCTGAGAAAATGCAAAAACCAGATTACTGCTACGAAATAGCAGGCGTAGATGGCTATTTATTATAGGCGCTTTTTTTAAGATAACGTAGATCACTTTGGTATATACTTGAGTGACCTACGAAAAATTGTCACATTTCAATGTCAATATAGAGAAGTGGGGAAGGGGCGGGTCTGGGTCTTACTGGGTCTTCATACTTTTTTTAACACTGATAAATGTGTTTACGCCAGTAATTTTTTTCATATTCTCCTCCTTTTCTGATGGGTTTCATCCTACTGCAATATTTTTACTTTGGATTGTTTTTAAAGCTATTTAGTGTAGCTATTTACACTGGTGTGTATGCTGCTTTAAATCGCAATGTTTCGACATCGAGTCCTCGGGCAGGATGGCAGATATTGAGCACTAAAGGCGCGTTTATTTTAATGGACGACGTACACTTGCTGTTCCGTTGATCGAATGGCATGGTCTGTGGCGTTGAAACACGACATCTTAGGTTACAGCCATGGATCGTGTGAAATATTAATGGGATTTTCTATCTTTCTAAAAATTCAAATAATCGTAGTGTCTAACTCCATGCCATTTTTTTTTATCGACTACAAGTTGGCCCTTGACTGCTATCACACCTGATGTTGAGTGATGAATGATGATGCAGTCTAAGATGGAAGCGGGCTAACTTGTTCCAATCCACACCCCTTCAGCCATGCAGAGTACCATGGTCCTGGTCATTGTGAATAACATCTAGTGATGATAATCTTATTTCATACTGAACATAGCTCGTCCGTATTGGAGGCCACTACAAGTAGGTTGGAAATGATGATGTTTCGAAGGCAACGGTGCACGTACGTGTTGATGACGTATAGCGCCATGTGCGCGATGGCGGGCACCAGCTGCATGTTGGAGAGCGGGCCGCCGCCCCCCGTGTCGTCGTGGAAGCTGCGCTCGCGCGCGAAGCGCAGCAGCAACAGCTTCAGGTCGTGCGCGTTGCACGTGTGGCCGATGTCGCGGTGGCCGGTGCACTCCTGCGGATGCACATTCATGAAACGTATATCCGATACTACGAGCTACAGTCTGCAGTCTGTGGAGTCTCTCGACTGTACCTGTATGTACGTAGTGTGTCGCGCGAGACACGAGGCGAATGCGGACTCGGGCACGTGCGGCCCCCACAGCGGCAGTAGCCCGTTGCAACGGGTTGACGCGTTCTGAAGGGCGGCGCTCTCCCATTCGTCTCTGCAAGAAAAACAAATATATGTTCTTAACAGATGCCCTATTTTGATAAAATTTCGACCTCATTCTAACTCCACTACATATTATTGTTGCACTTCCAGAATGTCGAATGTATACTAAAACTCCTCAGGTTCAGCAGTGTCCTCACCTGGTCCGGGCGAGCCGCACGGCGGCCATGTGGCACTCCACGTGCACGATGTTGTAGTGCGACACGGTGGTGTAGCCCAGTGTCTTGCGCGCGCGCACCTCGTACTCCTCCACCGGACAGCGCTTCGTGAACGTGTAGATGCCGAGCACCTTGGTGGGCTGGTACTTGTAGCCCTCGCGGCAGATGCAGCACACGGCGCCCGCCTCCTCCGCCAGCTCGGCCACCTGCTGCGTGAGCGAGCACTGCGCCGTCACCTGCCCGCGCTCGTTGCTGCGCATGCCCAGCGCGCCCAGCTGCCGCTCGCGCACCGCCATGGCGAGCCGCTTCTTCTCCTGCGACGCACGTGCACATTTAATATACCGTTCGATCAAATGTAGCCTTTGGTTACCATGACGTTTGCCATTGACTACGTGCCTGTCTGGTGAAGTCCCGCACTTGCTGCACCTTGGCGGCGCACTGCGGCTGGGAGCGCAGCGCCTCCAGCAAGTTCTCGGCCAGCGAGCCCACGTGCTCGCCCGATGACACTTGCTCCAAGCGGTGCACTATCGGTATCACCTTCTCACATACTAACATCTAAAATGAAAATATGTTATTTATGCCAATGTCAAGTAATGTTTGTCGTTGACTCGCAATACGAGCAATTTCTTTTCACTTTTGTTATGATTAGTATCTAGTTGACCAAGTTTTTTTAACAGCATTTTTTTTGGAAATTTACGTACGTTTTCTAAAAATAAAACTTACGGCGCGTGTTGCTGTGCGAGCGATGACAGAACGGGTTAGTGCCTCGTGCTCGGCGGCGAGCCCGGTGAGGAAGCGCAGGATGTACTTGAGCGCGGGCCGGCTGATGAACTCCTTCAGCTCGTCCGAGTCCGTGCACACCAGCGTGGGCTTGACGCACGGCGCGTGTTGCTGTGCGAGCGATGACAGAACACGAGCAGTACCTGTGTGGCCTCGTGCTCGGCGGCGAGCCCGGTGAGGAAGCGCAGGATGTACTTGAGCGCGGGCCGGCTGATGAACTCCTTCAGCTCGTCCGAGTCCGTGCACACCAGCGTGGGCTTGACGCACGGCGCGTGTTGCTGTGCGAGCGATGACAGAACACGAGCAGTACCTGTGTGGCCTCGTGCTCGGCGGCGAGCCCGGTGAGGAAGCGCAGGATGTACTTGAGCGCGGGCCGGCTGATGAACTCCTTCAGCTCGTCCGAGTCCGTGCACACCAGCGTGGGCTTGACGCACGGCGCGTGTTGCTGTGCGAGCGATGACAGAACACGAGCAGTACCTGTGTGGCCTCGTGCTCGGCGGCGAGCCCGGTGAGGAAGCGCAGGATGTACTTGAGCGCGGGCCGGCTGATGAACTCCTTCAGCTCGTCCGAGTCCGTGCACACCAGCGTGGGCTTGACGCACGGCGCGTGTTGCTGTGCGAGCGATGACAGAACACGAGCAGTACCTGTGTGGAGCCCGGTGAGGAAGCGCAGGATGTACTTGCCTCGTGCTCGGCGGCGAGCCCGGTGAGGAAGCGCAGGATGTACTTGAGCGCGGGCCGGCTGATGAACTCCTTCAGCTCGTCCGAGTCCGTGCACACCAGCGTGGGCTTGACGCACGGCGCGTGTTGCTGTGCAGCGAGCGATGACAGAACACGAGCAGTACCTGTGTGGCCTCGTGCTCGGCGGCGAGCCCGGTGAGGAAGCGCAGGATGTACTTGAGCGCGGGCCGGCTGATGAACTCCTTCAGCTCGTCCGAGTCCGTGCACACCAGCGTGGGCTTGACGCACGGCGCGTGTTGCTGTGCGAGCGAGCGATGACAGAACACGAGCAGTACCTGTGTGGCCTCGTGCTCGGCGGCGAGCCCGGTGAGGAAGCGCAGGATGTACTTGAGCGCGGGCCGGCTGATGAACTCCTTCAGCTCGTCCGAGTCCGTGCACACCAGCGTGGGCTTGACGCACGGCGCGTGTTGCTGTGCGAGCGAGCGATGACAGAACACGAGCAGTACCTGTGTGGCCTCGTGCTCGGCGGCGAGCCCGGTGAGGAAGCGCAGGATGTACTTGAGCGCGGGCCGGCTGATGAACTCCTTCAGCTCGTCCGAGTCCGTGCACACCAGCGTGGGCTTGACGCACGGCGCGTGTTGCTGTGCGAGCGAGCGATGACAGAACACGAGCAGTACCTGTGTGGCCTCGTGCTCGGCGGCGAGCCCGGTGAGGAAGCGCAGGATGTACTTGAGCGCGGGCCGGCTGATGAACTCCTTCAGCTCGTCCGAGTCCGTGCACACCAGCGTGGGCTTGACGCACGGCGCGTGTTGCTGTGCGAGCGAGCGATGACAGAACACGAGCAGTACCTGTGTGGCCTCGTGCTCGGCGGCGAGCCCGGTGAGGAAGCGCAGGATGTACTTGAGCGCGGGCCGGCTGATGAACTCCTTCAGCTCGTCCGAGTCCGTGCACACCAGCGTGGGCTTGACGCACGGCGCGTGTTGCTGTGCGAGCGAGCGATGACAGAACACGAGCAGTACCTGTGTGGCCTCGTGCTCGGCGGCGAGCCCGGTGAGGAAGCGCAGGATGTACTTGAGCGCGGGCCGGCTGATGAACTCCTTCAGCTCGTCCGAGTCCGTGCACACCAGCGTGGGCTTGACGCACGGCGCGTGTTGCTGTGCGAGCGAGCGATGACAGAACACGAGCAGTACCTGTGTGGCCTCGTGCTCGGCGGCGAGCCCGGTGAGGAAGCGCAGGATGTACTTGAGCGCGGGCCGGCTGATGAACTCCTTCAGCTCGTCCGAGTCCGTGCACACCAGCGTGGGCTTGACGCACGGCGCGTGTTGCTGTGCGAGCGAGCGATGACAGAACACGAGCAGTACCTGTGTGGCCTCGTGCTCGGCGGCGAGCCCGGTGAGGAAGCGCAGGATGTACTTGAGCGCGGGCCGGCTGATGAACTCCTTCAGCTCGTCCGAGTCCGTGCACACCAGCGTGGGCTTGACGCACGGCGCGTGTTGCTGTGCGAGCGAGCGATGACAGAACACGAGCAGTACCTGTGTGGCCTCGTGCTCGGCGGCGAGCCCGGTGAGGAAGCGCAGGATGTACTTGAGCGCGGGCCGGCTGATGAACTCCTTCAGCTCGTCCGAGTCCGTGCACACCAGCGTGGGCTTGACGCACGGCGCGTGTTGCTGTGCGAGCGAGCGATGACAGAACACGAGCAGTACCTGTGTGGCCTCGTGCTCGGCGGCGAGCCCGGTGAGGAAGCGCAGGATGTACTTGAGCGCGGGCCGGCTGATGAACTCCTTCAGCTCGTCCGAGTCCGTGCACACCAGCGTGGGCTTGACGCACGGCGCGTGTTGCTGTGCGAGCGAGCGATGACAGAACACGAGCAGTACCTGTGTGGCCTCGTGCTCGGCGGCGAGCCCGGTGAGGAAGCGCAGGATGTACTTGAGCGCGGGCCGGCTGATGAACTCCTTCAGCTCGTCCGAGTCCGTGCACACCAGCGTGGGCTTGACGCACGGCGCGTGTTGCTGTGCGAGCGAGCGATGACAGAACACGAGCAGTACCTGTGTGGCCTCGTGCTCGGCGGCGAGCCCGGTGAGGAAGCGCAGGATGTACTTGAGCGCGGGCCGGCTGATGAACTCCTTCAGCTCGTCCGAGTCCGTGCACACCAGCGTGGGCTTGACGCACGGCGCGTGTTGCTGTGCGAGCGAGCGATGACAGAACACGAGCAGTACCTGTGTGGCCTCGTGCTCGGCGGCGAGCCCGGTGAGGAAGCGCAGGATGTACTTGAGCGCGGGCCGGCTGATGAACTCCTTCAGCTCGTCCGAGTCCGTGCACACCAGCGTGGGCTTGACGCACGGCGCGTGTTGCTGTGCGAGCGAGCGATGACAGAACACGAGCAGTACCTGTGTGGCCTCGTGCTCGGCGGCGAGCCCGGTGAGGAAGCGCAGGATGTACTTGAGCGCGGGCCGGCTGATGAACTCCTTCAGCTCGTCCGAGTCCGTGCACACCAGCGTGGGCTTGACGCACGGCGCGTGTTGCTGTGCGAGCGAGCGATGACAGAACACGAGCAGTACCTGTGTGGCCTCGTGCTCGGCGGCGAGCCCGGTGAGGAAGCGCAGGATGTACTTGAGCGCGGGCCGGCTGATGAACTCCTTCAGCTCGTCCGAGTCCGTGCACACCAGCGTGGGCTTGACGCACGGCGCGTGTTGCTGTGCGAGCGAGCGATGACAGAACACGAGCAGTACCTGTGTGGCCTCGTGCTCGGCGGCGAGCCCGGTGAGGAAGCGCAGGATGTACTTGAGCGCGGGCCGGCTGATGAACTCCTTCAGCTCGTCCGAGTCCGTGCACACCAGCGTGGGCTTGACGCACGGCGCGTGTTGCTGTGCGAGCGAGCGATGACAGAACACGAGCAGTACCTGTGTGGCCTCGTGCTCGGCGGCGAGCCCGGTGAGGAAGCGCAGGATGTACTTGAGCGCGGGCCGGCTGATGAACTCCTTCAGCTCGTCCGAGTCCGTGCACACCAGCGTGGGCTTGACGCACGGCGCGTGTTGCTGTGCGAGCGAGCGATGACAGAACACGAGCAGTACCTGTGTGGCCTCGTGCTCGGCGGCGAGCCCGGTGAGGAAGCGCAGGATGTACTTGAGCGCGGGCCGGCTGATGAACTCCTTCAGCTCGTCCGAGTCCGTGCACACCAGCGTGGGCTGTGCGAGCGAGCGTGACGAACACGGCGCGTGTTGCTGGCGGCGAGCCCGGTGGGAGCGAGCGATGACAGAACACGAGCAGTACCTGTGTGGCCTCGTGCTCGGCGGCGAGCCCGGTGAGGAAGCGCAGGATGTACTTGAGCGCGGGCCGGCTGATGAACTCCTTCAGCTCGTCCGAGTCCGTGCACACCAGCGTGGGCTTGACGCACGGCGCGTGTTGCTGTGCGAGCGAGCGATGACAGAACACGAGCAGTACCTGTGTGGCCTCGTGCTCGGCGGCGAGCCCGGTGAGGAAGCGCAGGATGTACTTGAGCGCGGGCCGGCTGATGAACTCCTTCAGCTCGTCCGAGTCCGTGCACACCAGCGTGGGCTTGACGCACGGCGCGTGTTGCTGTGCGAGCGAGCGATGACAGAACACGAGCAGTACCTGTGTGGCCTCGTGCTCGGCGGCGAGCCCGGTGAGGAAGCGCAGGATGTACTTGAGCGCGGGCCGGCTGATGAACTCCTTCAGCTCGTCCGAGTCCGTGCACACCAGCGTGGGCTTGACGCACGGCGCGTGTTGCTGTGCGAGCGAGCGATGACAGAACACGAGCAGTACCTGTGTGGCCTCGTGCTCGGCGGCGAGCCCGGTGAGGAAGCGCAGGATGTACTTGAGCGCGGGCCGGCTGATGAACTCCTTCAGCTCGTCCGAGTCCGTGCACACCAGCGTGGGCTTGACGCACGGCGCGTGTTGCTGTGCGAGCGATGACAGAACACGAGCAGTACCTGTGTGGCCTCGTGCTCGGCGGCGAGCCCGGTGAGGAAGCGCAGGATGTACTTGAGCGCGGGCCGGCTGATGAACTCCTTCAGCTCGTCCGAGTCCGTGCACACCAGCGTGGGCTTGACGCACGGCGCGTGTTGCTGAGCGAGCGATGACAGAACACGAGCAGTACCTGTGTGGCCTCGTGCTCGGCGGCGAGCCCGGTGAGGAAGCGCAGGATGTACTTGAGCGCGGGCCGGCTGATGAACTCCTTCAGCTCGTCCGAGTCCGTGCACACCAGCGTGGGCTTGACGCACGGCGCGTGTTGCTGTGCGAGCGAGCGATGACAGAACACGAGCAGTACCTGTGTGGCCTCGTGCTCGGCGGCGAGCCCGGTGAGGAAGCGCAGGATGTACTTGAGCGCGGGCCGGCTGATGAACTCCTTCAGCTCGTCCGAGTCCGTGCACACCAGCGTGGGCTTGACGCACGGCGCGTGTTTCTGTAGGAGCGATACAAAGCAGACAGTCATACAAATGTCAATCTTTCATATCTATCTACTAACAATAATGTGGTAGGATCCTACTAAAGAAGCTTTGTAGGGCTAACGCTAAAACTCGCGCGGGTGCGGGCGCGGGTGCGGGCGCGGGTGCGGGCGCGGGTGCGGGCTCGGGTGCGGGCTCGGGTGCGGGCGCGGGTGCGGGCGCGGGTGCGGGCGCGGGTGCGGGCGCGGGTGCGGGCGTGCGGGCGCTGGCCACAAATCCGCGCGCGGGCACCCGTCGCGTGCGCCTGTCTCAGTTAGCGCTGCTAGTATAACTTTGATGTCGAGCGTGTACATATTTGTGTCGAGTATTACCATGGATTATTTACTAATTTTTTATTTGGCAAAAAGACGTCAACGGAAAAAACGTCGACTGCATAACCCGTTCTTGACAAGTAGGTTACTCATTCGCTAATTAGGATAATTCATTCGCCATACCCCATAATACTGGCCGAAATTGCACCTCAATTTACGCGCTTTGTATCGATGTTCGTGATTGTACCTAGCTTCCGACGCGTGTGACCGTGGCATCTAGCGGCGCTCGTCTGATTTGTAGAAACAAACCCGCTCGCGTGTGCCCGTCGCGGGCGCCCGCGCCGTGTGCCCGCCGCCCGCCGCGCGGGTGACAAGCACGCGCCTGCGCTGTCCATACTATGTTTCATTATACACCCGCGAGCGTGCACCCGCGCGAGTTTGAGCGTTAGCCCGTAAAGGAAAGAACCCACCGCAGTTGTAATAAGGTCAAGGTGGGCTCTGTAGGAGGGTGAATCTTCTATTGCTGTAGCTATTGAAGCTTATTGTTCAAAAGTACTGTACACTTAAAAATATCACCACAAATAATCAATTGTACAAAACACTCACAACAATATACTCCAAAGCGTCCCGAACTACTCCCAATGATATCAGATAGTCCTTGAGCGTTCCTCCGATGGAGTTCTTCTCTATGTTGGCGCAGAGGACGCAGAAGAGCTCCATGCGGAACTCCTCCTCCGTCCACTGCTCGGAGTCCAGCCGGTCGAAGTCCAGCACGGGCTTGAAGTGGTCCACTAACATCGCCATCTTGAGATCGTTGCCGTACACCAGCGCGGCCAGCACGCGCGTGAGGTGGCCGAGAGCGATGGAGTTGTTGCGGATGCCTGTTCAATTGTGAAACGCATGTGACTAAATACGTTCGATGGACTAACAGTAATTCCTCCTTTTGTTTATGTAATGCATTTTGTAAGCGAGGGAGTAAAGAAAAGGTAGTAAGACATGAGTAGACCATACCTGGACATTCAGTACAATTGAGAAGCGCTTGCACATGCTCCGGTCCGCCAAATGTGAGTGAGAACTGGAGGAACGACTCCAGGCTTTCACTGGAAGCTACCGACAGGATGCGCTCCATTATCTAAAACAATAAAATAAGTACTTTCATTTAATTTGGAAATATACTATCGCATTCTATTACAAAAAATCTTCGAGTAACAAAAAGATTGATTGCAGTTCGTTGACGTCAGTGACTAGGGATGTGACGCTTAGCAATTCGTGTTTATCGCTGACGGTACTCACAGCATAAATCTAGCCCTTTTTAATGTTGCAAAAAAAAATTTGATTAAAAGGCCTTTCGGTTTCTACACAACATCGTACCAGAACACTAAATCGCTTGGCGGTACGTGTTTGTCGGTAGGGTGGTAACTAGCCACGGCGAAAGCCTCCCACCAGTCAGACCAAGACAAATTAAGAAAATCTCAATCTGCCCCTCTTTACCATTTGGTATAAGTTAATAAACCCCAAAGCAATCCAACCGCAACAGCGAGTTGAGGAAGTGGCTGAGTTAAAACGGAGCAGACATAAAAATGATAAAGTCGGAGCTTATTGCCTTAGTCCGGCGTCAAAAGGCACCAATGCTCTGCAACAGATGGCAAAAGGTCAGATCCTTAGATATAATGCTATTGAGCTAATTTGGGCCCAAATAACAGGTATGCTTTTACTTTTAATTCCTATTTTGGAGCTTTATAAAAATATCAGCTTTGCGAACGTAGCATTACCTATGAAATAATTGATTATTTGATTGATTGAATTTAAATACTTTTTTTGCCATGATTCCATTTAATGATAAGTCACGCCGCAAAAATTAATACCTACGTCACCGCCATTAACGGCAAATAACATGTTGGCACTGCTTGCAATTGCAGTGTCTGTTTGTAATATTGAAATAATTATATATATATATATAGGGATTAGACATGAATCATGATAGATGTTGTTGGAATGTATGGAAGTAATCGAAATAGAACTAATTGTTAATCATTTAATGACAGATATGAGATATGTGCTTACGTAAAACGTTAACACAATGTTACATTCAATTTGACTTACAACGTCTAAATGTTGGGAATACATCATCAAATCATTTATAAAGTTAGTGTATTGATATGATTAATGATTGTTGATTATGATTGCTATGTAGACTCCAATAGAATGTAGCGACTAATCAGAGACGGGGTGCCAAACCTAGAGTGTACCTTTTGTATATGATAGCCAGACTCATGAGGGGTGACATAGGGTAATTTGTATCCAGATATTACCACGGGACCAGGAACTACGCGAGTGTAACGCCGGGCGACCGCTAGTTGTTAATAATCTTTATAGATTCAGATGATGAATTTAGTGACAATTCAGAATTTCCTGACTCTGATATAAGTTTAGACGAATAAAATTTATTTCTTCTTATCAAATTCTAATTCAAATTTATTTATTGCTAGAATGTGGTAATACAAAGTTGTTCATACAATTAAAGAGGCTTAGCACATTCTGCCAGATAGGCATGCGAACAATCATTATAATACAATTATCATTATTTTATAAAAAAAAATCCAATAATTTATTCCTAGCAACCTTTCCTTGATGTTCTTTTGTTCTATATAATTATAGACTTTTAATCAATAACATAATAATATGTAATCAATAATATAATAATAACAAACGTTTATTATTTAAAAAACATCGACTATCCATCGTAGCACTATATTCCATCACTAAATACGTCTATGGCGTTACGTTATACGTTATAATACTTTTTGCTTCATTTTTCTTTCAGTTTGATTTTGTTTGTAGTCCAGAACATTCAGGCTGGGCTTAACGGTTTTAAATTTAAGTTACTACAGCTATTAACGTTTTAATATATTACGAATGTGGGACAGCTCAAATACTAAGTTATAATTTGTAAATCGCTTCAACTTTCAAGAGTGAAACGGAAAGTTACTGACATATGTCACCCGCACCTTTTTGAGCGCAAGCAGTATACGAGCGGGGGTCTTGAAAAATTAACAAGAATTTGAAATAGGGTAGAAAATGATAGAAAGAAGCAGATCACTGCGGTCGCGAGAGCCAAGGAGACGTGGTCAGTTCCGCAATTTTTGTTTGCTATTAATACTTAATAATTTCGTATATTTTAATAAACATTTGTTTGTATTTTGTCTCTCTTTGAGCAAACAGACAGACATAAAGAGACTTTTATTTCAGTCACATTGGTGTCAACGTACCTCGAGCAGTTGGTACACGAGTGGAGCACGCTGCATTTCCTTCTCGTCCGAGGCGGCCAGACTCAACGCGTGCAGGAGCACGGGCAGAGCGCGCGCGGACGGCTGCGTGAGGACCTGCACGCAGCGGCGCACGCGAGCGCACAGCGACAGCAACCGTAGCAGCGTGCCCGCTAGCGCACGCGCGCAGCCCACGCGACCGATGGCCGCCAGTCGCTGCAACATCACTTCCAGACCGCCTGCACAAAACGATATCATTGTTACTACTGTCTCTGTACCAAATATCTTTAAACCGAATTTCATTTAAATTTGTTCTGGCAAATTTACTTTCGCATTTATCTATACTAATAAATATAAAGAATAATATTATATAGTAATAAGCTCGGGTCGGTGAACGGTTTCCAGCCATTCACTCTCCTGCATTTCTGCTACGCTCTATATAGAACCCAATGTTATACTTTACTTAAATATCAAACTCATACTACCGATGCAGACGGGGAGATTATAGTCCCTCACTGACTTCGATGTTATGTGTAACTGCCTGCATGGTGGGTCTTAGCTCCAGATATTCCCCACAAGTGAGTGAGTCAGGTTCTTCTAATGGGCCATTAAAATAGTCGTAAAAAAACGATTATCACCCTAAGCCTGCCAACCCACTCTGGAGCAGCGTAATGGGTATAAGCTCCAGATATTTCCCACCAGTCAGGGAGTCAGGTTCTTTAGTGGGCCACCTCATTCTAACAAAAAAAGAATCATTAAAATCGGTTCATAAACGACGAAGTTATCCGCGAACACATATAAAAAACATTCGGGTCAAAAAATAGAAGTATGTAAGAACACTTCTCAGACTTGTTCCTATAAGAACATATCATTATATCGAGGATCGGCCAAGCCGTTTGGAAGTTGTAGGGGAACATATAAATAGTGCGGACAGACTGACAGACAGACAACGGGAGTTTATAGCATTCCGCAAAAATGCAATTAGTGGGGACAGGGAGGGTTTCATTTTGTAGAAAAGCAATTAGTCTGAAGTGGCTGCGCACACATTGTGCAACTGACCGCAGTCGGCGAGCACGTTGGCCATGCGGTACACCTGCTCGTCGTCCACCGTCTCCGCGTTGGTCTGGCTCAGCTGCTCCACGAACTCCTCGGTGGCGTCTCCCAGCAGGCCGCGCATGCGGTACACCACTCGCATGGCGTCCACGCTCTCGCCGGACGTGCACCAAACCTGACATCAACAACAAATAACTACCTATGTGTAACTAGTTGCCATACTCTCAACAGTAAACTTAACAAAAACTGTATTTCTCTAAAGTTATCACCTGATATTAAGTAGCAATGCTCAGTAACATGTCATCTTCGTTGGAAGGAAAATTATGTATTTAATATTTATTTCTACAGGTTAAGCAAGGTTAGGACGGTACAACTAACATAGGTTGGTGGGAATCGACAACCAATAAACATAATATTTACCTTCTTATAAACATCTTTGACGGGCAGATCGAGCGACATGATCTTGTTGCACACGAGCAGCTCCATGCCGTTGTCGTCCTCCAGCAGCGCGACGAGCTCGCAGTCTGTGCATATCTTGTTCTTGACGTCGCGCATCAGCGGCCCCATGCCCGGCTCCAGCGACGAGTAGGGGTTGCCCAACATGCGGCCCTGCCGATACAATCTCGTAAACTTTACATGCACACTGTAAATCAAATACTAGTGACTGCGCTAGATGATAAACTTAATGACAAGCGATGATGCAGATACCCACAGTATATCTGAGTAGGTAGTATAGCTTTATGAACTTTTGTTGATCATTTTACACAACCTCTATACGGCTTGAATCCATAGCTTAATGGACAACCAAACTTGATTCAAATAGTGTACACTTCATTGAGTTTTGTACCTGCAAGAAGTCCTCCTGCTGCGGGTCCTTCTCCAGCGTGAGGAAGAACTCGCCGACGTCGTTCTCTTCCGGGTAGATGATGGAGCAGAGCCGCTCGAAGATGAACACGGGCGTGCGGTAGTCGTGCAGCGGGTACTTCTGCACCGTCTCGATGCAGACCGCCATGAACTCCGCCGTCTCCGTTTCCGTGCCTAGCAACATTACTTGTGTATTCATTACAAAGTACACAGATTCATTATAAAACGAGTTGCAATAGGCGGCGCAGCGACAGGTAGCCGCCCAGCACGGCGCCCACCAGCCGCCCCTTGTACGCGCGCCGCGCGCCCGGCACGCGCTCAAGGAACATGGCCAGCGGCTCCGTCAGATGGCTCACGTCCACCCACCTGTGGTCATCTCCTCGAGCAGCTCGAGCAGCTTCTCCTGCGTGTCGTCGGTGAGGCGCGTGCGCTGCACCACGAGGCGGCGCAGCGACAGGTAGCCGCCCAGCACGGCGCCCACCAGCCGCCCCTTGTACGCGCGCCGCGCGCCCGGCACGCGCTCCAGGAACATCGCCAGCAGCTCCGTCAGACGGCTCACGTCCACCCACCTGTGGTCATCTCCTCGAGCAGCTCGAGCAGCTTCTCCTGCGTGTCGTCGGTGAGGCGCGTGCGCTGCACCACGAGGCGGCGCAGCGACAGGTAGCCGCCCAGCACGGCGCCCACCAGCCGCCCCTTGTACGCGCGCCGCGCGCCCGGCACGCGCTCCAGGAACATCGCCAGCAGCTCCGTCAGACGGCTCACGTCCACCCACCTGTGGTCATCTCCTCGAGCAGCTCGAGCAGCTTCTCCTGCGTGTCGTCGGTGAGGCGCGTGCGCTGCACCACGAGGCGGCGCAGCGACAGGTAGCCGCCCAGCACGGCGCCCACCAGCCGCCCCTTGTACGCGCGCCGCGCGCCCGGCACGCGCTCCAGGAACATCGCCAGCGGCTCCGTCAGACGGCTCACGTTCACCCACCTGTGGTCATCTCCTCGAGCAGCTCGAGCAGCTTCTCCTGCGTGTCGTCGGTGAGGCGCGTGCGCTGCACCACGAGGCGGCGCAGCGACAGGTAGCCGCCCAGCACGGCGCCCACCAGCCGCCCCTTGTACGCGCGCCGCGCGCCCGGCACGCGCTCCAGGAACATCGCCAGCGGCTCCGTCAGACGGCTCACGTCCACCCACCTGTGGTCATCTCCTCGAGCAGCTCGAGCAGCTTCTCCTGCGTGTCGTCGGTGAGGCGCGTGCGCTGCACCACGAGGCGGCGCAGCGACAGGTAGCCGCCCAGCACGGCGCCCACCAGCCGCCCCTTGTACGCGCGCCGCGCGCCCGGCACGCGCTCCAGGAACATCGCCAGCGGCTCCGTCAGACGGCTCACGTCCACCCACCTGTGGTCATCTCCTCGAGCAGCTCGAGCAGCTTCTCCTGCGTGTCGTCGGTGAGGCGCGTGCGCTGCACCACGAGGCGGCGCAGCGACAGGTAGCCGCCCAGCACGGCGCCCACCAGCCGCCCCTTGTACGCGCGCCGCGCGCCCGGCACGCGCTCCAGGAACATCGCCAGCAGCTCCGTCAGACGGCTCACGTCCACCCACCTGTGGTCATCTCCTCGAGCAGCTCGAGCAGCTTCTCCTGCGTGTCGTCGGTGAGGCGCGTGCGCTGCACCACGAGGCGGCGCAGCGACAGGTAGCCGCCCAGCACGGCGCCCACCAGCCGCCCCTTGTACGCGCGCCGCGCGCCCGGCACGTGCTCCAGGAACATCGCCAGCAGCTCCGTCAGACGCTTCATAGCGTAACCTGCACAGTGCTATATTAGCATCCTATTCATGTTTACAAAGACGGCGGTTCTGGTCACCTGTGACACGTTTAATGTCTTCAGGAATGTTTTAGTCAAATCACATATCAGATTACCTTGAGCCAAGTCCGATGTGAGCGTGGTTTCTTCTAGATGATGCAACTGATCGATTTCTTTGGTCATGAGGTCGGCTATCTGTTGCAGCACTCCGCGCAACGCCAGGAACTGCTTCCACGGCGCCTCCGATGCTAAGCCTGTAATATAATATTACATCAACCCAGGAATAGCCAATCCCTAGTTGAACACACAGGCCCGGCGCTATCAAATGTATGTGACAAGTATAAATGAGCAATAACACGTATTAGGCGATGTTTCTTCTTAAGTTAATGATAATATAGAAAACGGATTTTGAATTATAATTATTTTTTATTACATACTTTGATATAATTCGAGAAACTGTTCGCTGGCTTCTCCGGCGGCTCCCACTTCTGGCAAAAAGCTCGTCAATAGTATCAGTACCTGAATATAATAATACAAAATTAAAATGTACGCTGAAAATGAATGGTCGGTTTAATTAAAAAATTAGACTTGTTAAGAGTCCAGTCAAAAGTTGTGTACGAAATAAAACATCAACCTCGGTAATTATAATCTGGACATACCGCTTTAGTTCTCTCGTAGGAGTCGCACAGCGACTTCACCATCTGGCAGGCGGTGAAGCGAGCGATGCGCGAGCTCGGGTCGAACATGACGGGGCGCAGCCACCCGCCCTCGTCCAGCGCCAGCGGACGCATGCCGTTCGAGAGAAGCATCTGTGAACATGCATACATTAAAGATGCGTTCACAAAAACATGTAACAATTACAATTATTTAACGAATCTTACATGCATCTCCATCTGGCAAAACTAGATGCAAATGTCATAAAAACATTGAAGTCTTGGTTTGGTCTAGCACTCTCGGCTGACCCTTCAACTCTATTCAGAGATTACAACAATTTTGGGTTAAAACTAAAAAGGCCATCGGAACTCTATAAACACCTCAGAGTTACCAGAACGCACATTCAAGTTAAGTCCCAGGACGAACTAGTTGCATCACTTCCTAAAGACGAGAGTGCCAGAAAACTTGACTCGAGGTTTCAATTTTACAAACAATTTATGGCAGGGGCTCAGGTAAATAGAACCGGGTTGGGTGCAAGACAGAAAAAAGAAGACCTAGACATAATAAAATCTTTTCTTAAACAAGATGAGGACGACAACTACAAAGTGCATGCCATGAACCTAGAAATGCAAAACGAGTGGTTAAACTTAGGCGAGTTCTGCATCCCTCTAGCTCTGAAGTGGCGCGCCTTGCTGTACGATTGGTCTCCTGCCTTATTGAAATTTTATCTTAATTCCTTTCAACTGACTCTCCCAGATCGGAGTAACTTAGTAAGATGGGGAAAAGCCTCGGAAATAGCCTATACCTGTGGTGAGGCAGTGGGCACTGCAAGGCACTTATTGGTAGGATGCAAGGTGCTCCTGGACAGGGGTCTTTACTCACGCCGCCACGACAGAGTACTAGAATTCATACGTGAAGCTATAAGCCTTTCAGTAGCTAGAGCTCAAAAAAGGGTTGACGACGAATAAAAGACAAACTAACTTCGTTAAAGCAGGCTCAAGTACAAATTCCACCAGCAAGCCTTATTCAATTCTGAGCTCTGCTCCTGATTGGACTATATTAATGGACACGTATGAAAAGCACTATAAAATCCCGGAAGACTTAGCTATTACGACATCTAGACCGGACATATTTCTTTTTTCCAAACAAATCAAACGTATAGTACTTGTTGAGCTTACAGTGCCGTGGGAAACAAACATCCCTAAAGACGATGTATTCAAAGTGAATAAATATTATGACCTTACTAATGAACTAACCAAAAACGGCTATGTGGTTAGTTTATACGCGGTAGAAGTGGGTGCGAGGGGTATACCAGCGAAGTCTCTCTACAACCTGCTAAAAGACCTTGACCTTACTAGAAGTGCATTAAGCTCCATATTGGAACTAGTGTCCAAAGCTGTTCTAGTAGGGTCCTTTCGAATTTGGTTGGGGAGGGAGAATAACTTGAACAGAGGAGGTGAGTGTTGACGCGCGTCACTAAGGGTACCCTTAAACCTACACCCGAGTCACAAGTCTCGGGCTCTGTTCGGAGTTTTTCTCTCAGCCACGCGATGGACCCCCACCCGCACGGTGAATCCATGGAATGCTAAGATATTCGTCTCTGTCTCCACCGAGTTGCCCGTCTAATGTTATTGGCATTACCTTCTCCTTCCACTTGCCGAGGTACTTGTGCGCGAGATGCAGGTCGCGCGGCGGCAGCGTGGTGTCGGCGGGCGGCGTCTCGCTGCGCGCGACCAACTTCCGCCACTGCTTGTGCGGCACGCGGCCCGCCAGCCACGCCGACAGGTCCGCCACCGAGTTGCCCGTCTAATGTTATTGGCATTACCTTCTCCTTCCACTTGCCGAGGTACTTGTGCGCGAGATGCAGGTCGCGCGGCGGCAGCGTGGTGTCGGCGGGCGGCGTCTCGCTGCGCGCGACCAACTTCCGCCACTGCTTGTGCGGCACGCGGCCCGCCAGCCACGCCGACAGGTCCGCCACCGAGTTGCCCGTCTAATGTTATTGGCATTACCTTCTCCTTCCACTTGCCGAGGTACTTGTGCGCGAGATGCAGGTCGCGCGGCGGCAGCGCGGTGTCGGCGGGCGGCGTCTCGCTGCGCGCGACCAACTTCCGCCACTGCTTGTGCGGCACGCGGCCCGCCAGCCACGCCGACAGGTCCGCCACCGAGTTGCCCGTCTAATGTTATTGGCATTACCTTCTCCTTCCACTTGCCGAGGTACTTGTGCGCGAGATGCAGGTCGCGCGGCGGCAGCGTGGTGTCGGCGGGCGGCGTCTCGCTGCGCGCGACCAACTTCCGCCACTGCTTGTGCGGCACGCGGCCCGCCAGCCACGCCGACAGGTCCGCCACCGAGTTGCCCGTCTAATGTTATTGGCATTACCTTCTCCTTCCACTTGCCGAGGTACTTGTGCGCGAGATGCAGGTCGCGCGGCGGCAGCGTGGTGTCGGCGGGCGGCGTCTCGCTGCGCGCGACCAACTTCCGCCACTGCTTGTGCGGCACGCGGCCCGCCAGCCACGCCGACAGGTCCGCCACCGAGTTGCCCGTCTAATGTTATTGGCATTACCTTCTCCTTCCACTTGCCGAGGTACTTGTGCGCGAGATGCAGGTCGCGCGGCGGCAGCGTGGTGTCGGCGGGCGGCGTCTCGCTGCGCGCGACCAACTTCCGCCACTGCTTGTGCGGCACGCGGCCCGCCAGCCACGCCGACAGGTCCGCCACCGAGTTGCCCGTCTAATGTTATTGGCATTACCTTCTCCTTCCACTTGCCGAGGTACTTGTGCGCGAGATGCAGGTCGCGCGGCGGCAGCGTGGTGTCGGCGGGCGGCGTCTCGCTGCGCGCGACCAACTTCCGCCACTGCTTGTGCGGCACGCGGCCCGCCAGCCACGCCGACAGGTCCGCCACCGAGTTGCCCGTCTAATGTTATTGGCATTACCTTCTCCTTCCACTTGCCGAGGTACTTGTGCGCGAGATGCAGGTCGCGCGGCGGCAGCGTGGTGTCGGCGGGCGGCGTCTCGCTGCGCGCGACCAACTTCCGCCACTGCTTGTGCGGCACGCGGCCCGCCAGCCACGCCGACAGGTCCGCCACCGAGTTGCCCGTCTAATGTTATTGGCATTACCTTCTCCTTCCACTTGCCGAGGTACTTGTGCGCGAGATGCAGGTCGCGCGGCGGCAGCGTGGTGTCGGCGGGCGGCGTCTCGCTGCGCGCGACCAACTTCCGCCACTGCTTGTGCGGCACGCGGCCCGCCAGCCACGCCGACAGGTCCGCCACCGAGTTGCCCGTCTAATGTTATTGGCATTACCTTCTCCTTCCACTTGCCGAGGTACTTGTGCGCGAGATGCAGGTCGCGCGGCGGCAGCGTGGTGTCGGCGGGCGGCGTCTCGCTGCGCGCGACCAACTTCCGCCACTGCTTGTGCGGCACGCGGCCCGCCAGCCACGCCGACAGGTCCACCACCAAGTTACCTGTCGTTGGCATAAGAACTGGCGGTGCAGGTGGCGCTAGCGGAGTGTCTTGCTGCTATTAAAAAGGATGTATTAAAAAAAAGAGTTATTATTGTTAAAATGTTTACATGTATCAAAATTTGTTACTACTAGCGCCATCTAGTTTCATGTATGTGAGAGTAATTTTAAATAAAAGAATTCAGTCTGTCATCGTAAGGTGAACGTGTTTCATTAATAGGTTATGGGCAGCACGTTAATTCCTTAAAATACAGTTTATATTGTTAGTATTTTGTGTTGTGCGAGTTAAAAATGAGTTCCAGTTACCTAACTAACGTGCCAAAACTAAAAGGACGCGAGAACTTTGACGATTGGTCGTTCGCAGTTGAAAACTTATTAGTTCTAGAAGGCGCAGACAAGTACTTCAAAAGGGAAGGAACAGACGCTGCAGATTCAGCGGCAGATGCAAAAGCACGTGCGAAATTGATTTTGACGATTGATTCATCTCTATTTGTGCACATAAAACAAACAAAGACCACGAAAGAATTGTGGGCAAAATTACGTTCATTGTTCGACGATTCAGGATTTTCGCGGAGGATTACTTTGTTACGTCATTTAATTTCTATAAGGTTAGAAAATTGTGAGAATATGACGAGTTATGTGACTCAAATAGTGGAAACTTCTCAACGTCTGAGTGGCACCGGATTCGAAATCAACGACGAATGGGTAGGCTCATTATTATTAGCCGGATTACCAGAGCGTTTTTCTCCTATGATCATGGCGATCGAACACTCGGGGTTAAAGATCACCGCTGACGTCATAAAAACTAAACTACTGGACATGGAAATTTCAAATCCTGTCAGTACGGATTCCAGTAGTGTTGCATTAGCTGCGAACGCGAAAAATAATTTCCGAAGAAAACATGGCGGCAGTGGAATGTCAACGTCAACGTCAACATTGTCAAAACAGACTGAAAAAATTATAACCTGTTATAAATGTAAACAGAATGGACACTTCAAATCTCAATGTCCATTATTAAAGAAAAACAAGCAATCGAATGCATTTAGTGCAGTTTTTCTAAATGGATAATACAGCAAATCAGAGTGATATGTAGATTCTGGAGCAAGTGCACACATGACAGCTATTAAGGAGTGGTTGAAAAACGTAAACAATTCACCAAGTTTATCCGAGATTATAGTCGCTAACAAGTCTAAGGTGCCTGTATTGTGTTCCGGAGACATAGATATTACCACGGGATGCGGATACGATATCACAGTTCAGAATGTACTCTGTGTGCCTAATTTAACAACAAACCTGCTGTCAGTAAGTGAACTCATCAGAAATGGAAATAATGTTAATTTTGAGGCCAACTATTGTTATATTCGTAACAAGAAAAACGAATTAGTTGCAAAAGCGGCATTGACAGATGGTGTTTACAAGTTAGAAATACAATCAAAACAATGTTTGTTTACAACAACTTCGACAGTGGAAAGTGGCGAGTTATGGCACAGACGCTTAGCACATTTGAACAGTAGTGACATGAATAAGATGAAAAATGGAATAGTGGGGGGATTATTATATCCTGGTGCTTTTGAGGTGCAGAAAGGAAGTTGTGTAACTTGTTGTGAAGGCAAACAGATGAGATTGCCCTTTTCTCACTCAAATAGCAAAAGTACTGAGCCACTGCAGTTAATACATGCCGATGTATGTGGGGCGATGGAAACAAGATCCATTGGAGGTGCAAAATATTTCCTTTTGTTCATCGATGATTATACCCGCATGACATTCATATATTTCTTGAAAAATAAGAATGATGTGTTCAAGACTTTTCGAGAGTTTGAAGATTTTTGCAGAAAATCAGGAAAACAAGAAAATAAAAATACTACGCACTGATAATGGTGGTGAGTTTTGCAGCAATGAGTTTGAGAACTTTTTAAAAACCCATGGAATAGTTCATCAAAAAGCAAATGCCTATACACCTGATCAAAATGCGGTCTCTGAAAGAGCCAATAGGACAGTTGTTGAAAAGGCAAGATGCTTGATGTTTGATGCAAAACTCGAGAAGAAGTTCTGGGCGGAAGCGGCTAATACAGCCGTTTATTTAAAGAATAGGTGCATAACTTCAAGCCTGAAGGATAGAACACCATTTGAAGCATGGTATGGCAAAAAACCAGACATGAGTCACATCCGTCTTTTTGGTAGTCCAGTGATGGTTCATATACCTAAAGAAAAAAGATTAAAATGGGATAAAAAAGCGGAGCGACAGATACTTGTAGGGTTTTCTGAGAATGTGCAAGGATATCGTGTGTATGATCCTAAAAGACATATAGTGACCACCAGTAGAGATGTTATAATAATGGAAGATGAGTCAGAAATGCACAAACCTGACGAAAACTCCAATGGTACTTGGGTTGTGGTTGAAAAGGTGCCTGCAGAGTGTGAAGAGAATAGTATTTCAGTGGGGGAGTGTCCAGAAAATATTCCAGTTTCCTTAAGCGATGAGGCAGTTAGGGATTCAGTGGGGGATATGCGACAAGAATCCCTGAACAACTCGATCACATCAGAATATGCTGACGCATCACAAGGAGATAGCACATTAAACTTAAAAGAAGTTTATCCTGATGGCCCATCTATAGCTGTCGCTACAAATGTTCCAGAAACTAGTTCTGCAGATGAGGATGCTGCTGTTCTGAGTCCAAATCCAGATTTAAAAAGGCCAAGAAAACTGCCACAGAGATATGGATATACAAATCTATGTACTGGCAGTCTACCAGACATGGAGGAGATTAATTTTATGGAGGCAATGAATGGAGCAGAGGCCGAAAACTGGAAAGCTGCTGTGGAAGAGGAACTAGGGTCATTTGATGCAAATGATGCATGGGAGTTGGCGGAACTTCCGGCTAGTGCTAGTGTGGTAAAGTGTAAGTGGGTGTTAAAGAAAAAAATAGATGCAAATAATAAAGTGAGATATCGTGCTCGATTAGTGGCGAGACATGGCATAGACTATGAAGAAACTTTTTCCCCGGTTGTGCGACACTCTACTTTACGTATATTGTTTGCTCTGAGTGTACAAATTGGAATGGACATTACACACTTAGATGTAACAACTGCCTTCTTAAACGGACAGTTAAAAGAAAATATTTATATGTCTATTCCAGAAGGTTTTGTAAATAAAGGAAATAATAATGTACTAAAACTTAAAAAGGCAATTTATGGGCTAAAACAGTCTTCTTTAGCTTGGTATGAAAAAGTAAAAGATTGTCTATGTGGATTAGGTTTTATTAATAGTCAATTTGAGCCCTGTTTGTTTACAAAATTGAGTAAAGATATTAAAATAATAATATGCTTATATGTAGATGATTTTCTTATATTTTCAAATAATAGCATGAAAACAGAAGAATTAAAAAAAACATTAAATTCAAAATTTAAGATAAAAGACTTAGGTCCTGTAAAATGTTATTTAGGTATGAGAATTAACAATGATAGGCAAAATAATGTTATTACTGTGGACCAACAGCAATACATCGAACAGCTATTATCTAAATTTCAATTGTCAGATTGTAAACCAATAGAAACACCCATTGAATGTAAGTTAAATGTAGAAAAATCAAAAAATTGTTCTTGTAATATTCCATACCAAAATTTAATTGGTAGTCTAATGTATCTTGCAGTTTTGACTCGACCTGACATAAGTTTTGCTGTTAGCTATTTAAGTCAATTCAATAATGCATATAATGAAATGCATTGGAATTATGCTATAAGAGTGCTCAAATATTTGCAAAAAACCAAAATGTATCATTTAAAATATAGTAATGAGAATGTACAGTTAGTAGGATTTGTTGATGCCGACTGGGCAAGCGATATGTTGGACAGAAAATCTTATACAGGCTTCTGTTTTGTCATGTCTGATTCTGTTATATCATGGCAAAGCAGAAAGCAGAGAACAGTGGCTCTGTCCAGCACAGAGGCTGAATATATGGCACTCTCGGAGGCATCCAGAGAAGCCATACATTTAAGAAATTTAATATATGAACTAACTGGTGAACTAAATAATGTAACCTTGCATTGTGACAACCAAAGTGCTTTAAAGTTGGCAACAGGTCACCAGTCACATAATAGATCAAAGCATATAGATGTGCGCTGTCATTTTATTCGAGATTTAATTAAGAATAAAATTATACAAGTAACATATCTGTCAAGCAATGAGATGCCTGCTGACCTATTGACCAAAGGCTTGTTAAGTATAAAGCATTATAAGTTTATGAAAAAGCTTGGAATTGTCATCGGATTTGATTTAATGACATGTGAGATAGGATTAGATGTAGGAATTCTTGGTCTGTACATAATGGGTAATGTTAGTTAGTTATGTTTTATTCTATATTTATACCTGTATGTATGCAATCTTTATTTTGGTAAGTGAGGGTGTTAAAATGTTTACATGTATCAAAATTTGTTACTACTAGCGCCATCTAGTTTCATGTATGTGAGAGTAATTTTAAATAAAATAATTCAGTCTGTCATCGTAAGGTGAACGTGTTTCATTAATAATTATTGATCTCAATCTAAGGCAGGACCGGCGTTTATATAATAATTATAGGTGTAGTTAGTCAAATGTCACATAATTAACTCAAGTTAACTGTATTACTGTAAAAGTTCAAGAAAGTCAAGCAGACTGAGGATTCTTTCAATATTGTTGTTTATATTTACTAGAAAATATAGTACCTTAGAATTGTCCTTGGCCTGTTCTTCAGTAGACGGCGCGGGGATGGGCGCAGCCGGCGGCGCGGCGGGCGGCACCGGCCCCATCAGCTCTTGCATGTAGCGCAGACACGGCAGAGCCACTTGCTGCAGCGCGAACTGGTGAGCTGAACACAACATAGAATTTATCCGTAAGAGCCCAGTAAAATAAGTATTGTGCGGAAAAATACAAACAAAAATAAAAGTTTATTTTCTATAGGTCGTATCACGAACTTAATTCACAATCGGACCGAACGATAAAAGGGTACAAAAAATCTTTTTGCTTTTGGTTACAAAAAACATGTTTTTATTCCTTGCATTTAGTCTGAAATAAAAAATAAGGGTTAAGGGTTAATTAAAATACTCACAGTTAGGTGAAGAAGTATTGATGCCCGGTATACTGGGCAGAACTTCTGGTTTCAGAATGGCGTGCGCAGCGGGAGGTATGCCCACCACTTCCGTCAGTTGAGGGCAGCACCTGCATTTACACGTATTTATGTACTTGACCAGCAACAACAACAACAGATACAACACGGCGGTACAATGCACCTACCACACCCACAGCTTCACCGCGCAGCGCAGGCGCACCTCCCAACATTCGATACAATCTTGCACATGGACTAACGAACCCAAAAGCAGAACTAGGGGCCGTACCTGGGAAAGACAATCATTTTTGTAATACATTTTACAAAAACTTACTTTAAAAAATCATCTAGTTTTTTTGTCGTAGGCAAATGTAATATCAGAACAGCTTTCTTTCGAAGCAGGTTTAGAAAAGGGATCAAGCTACAGGCTTCGAACTTATTGATCAAATAATAATTAGATAATAAAAATCGTACGGAATTATTGTGGTCCTGCGAGGCGGCGTGGCCCATGAGCGACAGTGTAATCCTCTGCGACAGCAGGTTGCACAGCTGCTCCGTCTCCGGCAGGTTGTCGCGCGTCACCAGGCAGATCAGGGAGCGGACTTCTTCTTGACACTAGGAGAAACAAGGTATAACAAGGTAAATGAGATGCCAGCCAACCATCCATCTGTATACTACATATCGATTTCTTATCCAGGATAGACAGTATTTGTCAAATTCAAATAGATATATATTTTATTTAGTTTTCGTCTCAAACTCCGCCGTTATCTGTATAGTTTGAGAGGTAAGAGGGCCAGTGTCTCACCTGCGGAGTGCCGCGATGCAGGTTGTGGTGTACCAGCTCGTGCACGAGTCCGAAGCGACACAGACGCGCGCGGTGTTCGCGCTGGGACGCCAGCGCGCGCAGCAGAGTGAGGCATTGCTCGGCGCACGTCACACAATCGTCTCAAACTCCGCCGTTATCTGTATAGTTTGAGAGGTAAGAGGGCCAGTGTCTCACCTGCGGAGTGCCGCGATGCAGGTTGTGGTGTACCAGTTCGTGCACGAGTCCGAAGCGACACAGACGCGCGCGGTGTTCGCGCTGGGACGCCAGCGCGCGCAGCAGAGTGAGGCATTGCTCGGCGCACGTCACACAATCGTCTCAAACTCCGCCGTTATCTGTATAGTTTGAGAGGTAAGAGGGCCAGTGTCTCACCTGCGGAGTGCCGCGATGCAGGTTGTGGTGTACCAGCTCGTGCACGAGTCCGAAGCGACACAGACGCGCGCGGTGCTCGCGCTGGGACGCCAGCGCGCGCAGCAGAGTGAGGCATTGCTCGGCGCACGTCACACAATCGTCTCAAACTCCGCCGTTATCTGTATAGTTTGAGAGGTAAGAGGGCCAGTGTCTCACCTGCGGAGTGCCGCGATGCAGGTTGTGGTGTACCAGCTCGTGCACGAGTCCGAAGCGACACAGACGCGCGCGGTGCTCGCGCTGGGACGCCAGCGCGCGCAGCAGAGTGAGGCATTGCTCGGCGCACGTCAAGTTTGAGAGGTAAGAGGGCCAGTGTCTCACCTGCGGAGTGCCGCGATGCAGGTTGTGGTGTACCAGCTCGTGCACGAGTCCGAAGCGACACAGACGCGCGCGGTGCTCGCGCTGGGACGCCAGCGCGCGCAGCAGAGTGAGGCATTGCTCGGCGCACGTCACACAATCGTCTCAAACTCCGCCGTTATCTGTATAGTTTGAGAGGTAAGAGGGCCAGTGTCTCACCTGCGGAGTGCCGCGATGCAGGTTGTGGTGTACCAGCTCGTGCACGAGTCCGAAGCGACACAGACGCGCGCGGTGCTCGCGCTGGGACGCCAGCGCGCGCAGCAGAGTGAGGCATTGCTCGGCGCACGTCACACAATCGTCTCAAACTCCGCCGTTATCTGTATAGTTTGAGAGGTAAGAGGGCCAGTGTCTCACCTGCGGAGTGCCGCGATGCAGGTTGTGGTGTACCAGCTCGTGCACGAGTCCGAAGCGACACAGACGCGCGCGGTGCTCGCGCTGGGACGCCAGCGCGCGCAGCAGAGTGAGGCATTGCTCGGCGCACGTCACACAATCGTCTCAAACTCCGCCGTTATCTGTATAGTTTGAGAGGTAAGAGGGCCAGTGTCTCACCTGCGGAGTGCCGCGATGCAGGTTGTGGTGTACCAGCTCGTGCACGAGTCCGAAGCGACACAGACGCGCGCGGTGCTCGCGCTGGGACGCCAGCGCGCGCAGCAGAGTGAGGCATTGCTCGGCGCACGTCACACAATCGTCTCAAACTCCGCCGTTATCTGTATAGTTTGAGAGGTAAGAGGGCCAGTGTCTCACCTGCGGAGTGCCGCGATGCAGGTTGTGGTGTACCAGCTCGTGCACGAGTCCGAAGCGACACAGACGCGCGCGGTGCTCGCGCTGGGACGCCAGCGCGCGCAGCAGAGTGAGGCATTGCTCGGCGCACGTCACACAATCGTCTCAAACTCCGCCGTTATCTGTATAGTTTGAGAGGTAAGAGGGCCAGTGTCTCACCTGCGGAGTGCCGCGATGCAGGTTGTGGTGTACCAGCTCGTGCACGAGTCCGAAGCGACACAGACGCGCGCGGTGCTCGCGCTGGGACGCCAGCGCGCGCAGCAGAGTGAGGCATTGCTCGGCGCACGTCACACAATCGTCTCAAACTCCGCCGTTATCTGTATAGTTTGAGAGGTAAGAGGGCCAGTGTCTCACCTGCGGAGTGCCGCGATGCAGGTTGTGGTGTACCAGCTCGTGCACGAGTCCGAAGCGACACAGACGCGCGCGGTGCTCGCGCTGGGACGCCAGCGCGCGCAGCAGAGTGAGGCATTGCTCGGCGCACGTCACACAATCGTCTCAAACTCCGCCGTTATCTGTATAGTTTGAGAGGTAAGAGGGCCAGTGTCTCACCTGCGGAGTGCCGCGATGCAGGTTGTGGTGTACCAGCTCGTGCACGAGTCCGAAGCGACACAGACGCGCGCGGTGCTCGCGCTGGGACGCCAGCGCGCGCAGCAGAGTGAGGCATTGCTCGGCGCACGTCACACAATCGTCTCAAACTCCGCCGTTATCTGTATAGTTTGAGAGGTAAGAGGGCCAGTGTCTCACCTGCGGAGTGCCGCGATGCAGGTTGTGGTGTACCAGCTCGTGCACGAGTCCGAAGCGACACAGACGCGCGCGGTGTTCGCGCTGGGACGCCAGCGCGCGCAGCAGAGTGAGGCATTGCTCGGCGCACGTCACACAATCGTCTCAAACTCCGCCGTTATCTGTATAGTTTGAGAGGTAAGAGGGCCAGTGTCTCACCTGCGGAGTGCCGCGATGCAGGTTGTGGTGTACCAGCTCGTGCACGAGTCCGAAGCGACACAGACGCGCGCGGTGCTCGCGCTGGGACGCCAGCGCGCGCAGCAGAGTGAGGCATTGCTCGGCGCACGTCACACAATCGTCTCAAACTCCGCCGTTATCTGTATAGTTTGAGAGGTAAGAGGGCCAGTGTCTCACCTGCGGAGTGCCGCGATGCAGGTTGTGGTGTACCAGCTCGTGCACGAGTCCGAAGCGACACAGACGCGCGCGGTGCTCGCGCTGGGACGCCAGCGCGCGCAGCAGAGTGAGGCATTGCTCGGCGCACGTCACACAATCGTCTCAAACTCCGCCGTTATCTGTATAGTTTGAGAGGTAAGAGGGCCAGTGTCTCACCTGCGGAGTGCCGCGATGCAGGTTGTGGTGTACCAGCTCGTGCACGAGTCCGAAGCGACACAGACGCGCGCGGTGCTCGCGCTGGGACGCCAGCGCGCGCAGCAGAGTGAGGCATTGCTCGGCGCACGTCACACAATCGTCTCAAACTCCGCCGTTATCTGTATAGTTTGAGAGGTAAGAGGGCCAGTGTCTCACCTGCGGAGTGCCGCGATGCAGGTTGTGGTGTACCAGCTCGTGCACGAGTCCGAAGCGACACAGACGCGCGCGGTGCTCGCGCTGGGACGCCAGCGCGCGCAGCAGAGTGAGGCATTGCTCGGCGCACGTCACACAATCGTCTCAAACTCCGCCGTTATCTGTATAGTTTGAGAGGTAAGAGGGCCAGTGTCTCACCTGCGGAGTGCCGCGATGCAGGTTGTGGTGTACCAGCTCGTGCACGAGTCCGAAGCGACACAGACGCGCGCGGTGCTCGCGCTGGGACGCCAGCGCGCGCAGCAGAGTGAGGCATTGCTCGGCGCAAGCCAAAGAACATCCGTAGCAAGCACCGCCGCTATCTACATAAACAAAGGTATACGCATCAACCATAGGGTTGTCTCTGAATACGATCCTTTTTATAACAAGTAAACTACTGTACGTGCTATCTAGAACCAAATACCTGATTATTAGCATATTTAGATTTAAGATATAAGATTGTCTATAATATACAGTATAGTTTACCTTTAGTAACATCGCCGTCGTAATTCTGTAGCAGACCAGCATACACCGGCAATGTATCTCCTTTAAGTTGTTCGCTTTGTGATCTGTCGTATGCCACTAGTTCTTTTCTGCAAAACAAACGAAAGACTATGATAATGAAAGTATTTGATTGTCAACTCGCATGTATGGAACGCGATCCGGTGACGTTACCTGCAAGCCAGCACCTTCTGTATGATCTTGGACAGGTCCTCGAAGTGGCCCTTGCTCTCGACGGCGTACTTGTGCGCGAGGGTCTGGATGACGCGGTTGATCTGCGCGCCGCCGAATGCGCCGCCGCCGCCGTTGCTGTTCTCGTCCGCGCGCCCCTCCACTCGGTGCTCGCTTATCTTGTGCACTAACGACTGTAATAAAAACAATAAACAAAGCTTTGATAGCACCAATGTTCGTCAAAATATATGAGCTTGACAGGTTTATCTTCTTTAGTTTAGGAATGTCTACAGCTGCACGTGCCCCCCGGGTGGTGCTAAAGAGCAGCAACGCCGAATTCGGGCGGCATATAATAACCATATCTGGCTCCAGCGGAGCACGGTGGTCAGTGGCCGAGAGAAATCAGAAAGACTGGTATGGAAGGATCTGGGAGCCCACCTTACTACTTATCCCAAGAAAGCCCCCTTATGATAATGAGTAATAATACAAAAAACGACGAAAATGGCGACCCAAGCCCTGCTTGACGCCACTCGGTTTCCGGGGTGAGTGTGAGGGGTGTGAAATGGACTACCGAAGCTGCTAAAGAAGCGAGTCGTCAGGCTTCTTCTGGCAGAACTGCTACTGGCGACCAAGCTACAAAGACGTCCATTATTAAGGAGCACCGCATCGGCACTTGGAACGTACGTGGGATATTGCAGACCGGCAAACTTAGCATTATAGAAAAAGAAATGCAGAATCACAATATATCAATCCTAGGAATATGCGCGACACGTCAACAAGGCGCGGGCCATTACAACACTGCCTCGGGCAATACGGTTTATCACTCAGGAAATGACACACAAAGTAAAAGCGGAGTTGCCATCATCTTGCCTCCTCACTTAAATAGACATGTTCTCGGGTATAGTACCAATTCCGACAGAAACATATTCTTAAAACTAGACACTAAACCGTGCACACTTAATATTGTCCAAATTTATGCACCAACAGCACAAGCTCCAGATTACGAAATAACATCTTTTTATGACACCTTACCCGATGCATTAAAATCCATACCGAATAGAGAAGTTACACTGCTTATTGGTGATTGGAATGCAAAAGTTGGAGAAATCTGCAAATGCTATTGGGAGATATGGTTTAGGTAGTCAAAACGAGCGCGGCGAAAGACTTGTAGACTTTTGCATGGAATACAAATTTACGATTTCGAACACCTGTCTTCAACAACATCCACGCCGGCTCTACACATGGAAGTCTCCAGGAGATAGACACAGAAATCAAATTGATTATATCCTTATACCTACTCGCTGGAAGTCTTCTATACGGAAAGTCAAAACATTTCCTGGCGCTGACTGTGGCACCGATCACATCTTGCTTGTCGCCTGGATGGCCTTGCGACTAAAGAAACCTAAGAAGCCCGTTACACCACAGCCAAAACAACTAAATGCGGCAGAGGTAACCTACCTGCGCCAGTCTATGAAAGAAAAGTGTCCACCCGCTAACTCGATATCACCCATCATCATGTGGGAAGAATTCAAAGACCACTCACTGAGGCCTTGAGTGAAATAAAAAATAGTAGAGGCCACAAAGAAAGCAGGAAAATGTGGATATCAGACTCGACCTGGGAAACGGTCCAAAGGCGTAAAGACTTGCTATCTGGTAAACTACATCAAGGCAACGGCGTTACCTACGAAAACTTGAGCCTAAAGATCCAAAAGGAATGCCAACGAGACATGAACGCATTTATTGAGAATATTTGCAAGGAAATCGAAGTTCACTCCGTTACCTACCAGACGGCTGAGCTGTTGCGGAAAGTGCGGTTACTGTGCAAGCAATTTAAGCCGAAGACTTGGCTTATAGAAGGTGATGATGGAAAACCTATCCAAGAGCTGGAAAAAATCATGGAGAGATGGCGTTCCTACTGCGAAAGTCTCTATAAAGGATCGCCCAGTTCAATATCTTTTGAATGGGACCATAGTAACCCAGAACCAAATATACTCCGATCAGAAATAAAGCTAGCCGTTCAGAGTTTGAAAAACCGCAAGGGTCCGGGAGCTGACCAGATTTCAGCAGAAATCCTAAAAGCTCTGGGACAAGCTGGAGTTGAAACAATCCACAAACATTGCAACCAAATCTGGCAAACCTGTGAATGGCCACTTGACAGGACCACGTCGATTATCTTGCCAATCCATAAAAAAGGGTCAACCAAGAAATGTGAAAATTACCGGACCCTATCGCTGATATCTCATGCAAGCAAAATTCTGCTACATGTGCTTAATCAACGACTTCGACATTTTTTGGATTGGCAAATACCTCAGGAGCAGGCAGGATTTGTGAAAGGCAGAGGTACCAGGGAGCAAATCCTAAATGTCCGTCAACTAATCTAAAAGTGCAATGAATTCGACAACCTGTTGTGCTATGCCTTGTCGACTACAGCAAAGCCTTTGACTGCGTCGAATGGCTACATCTATGGCGAGTGCTAGCAGAACTCGGCGTACCGAAACATCTCATCGCCCTTATACACTCCCTTTATCAAAACAGCTCTGGAATTGTAAGGGTCAGCACCAATACCTCTGCGCCATTTTATTTTGAAAAAGGAGTACGCCAAGGATGCATACTGTCTCCTGTTCTATTTAATATATATGGAGAGTTTATCATGCGAAAAGTGCTCTCAAACTGGGAAGACGGAATCTGTATTGGAGGTGTAAAGCTTACCAATCTGAGATACGCTGATGATACAACTCTGATAGCAAGCAGTGAGGATGAGATGGCAACTCTTTTAAAGAAATTAGAGGTGGATAGCAACGCGCTGGGTCTTGCTGTAAATAAGGCAAAGACAAAGGTGATGATTATGGATCGAACGGGAAAACTAGACATCAACGGAGCTACAGGTCTGGAATTAGTTGAAGACTATCTACCTAGGCTCTAACATAAGTAATAAAGGCAGCTGTGAGTTTGAAGTCCGACGCCGCATCAGGATGGCAAAAAGCGCTATGTCACAGCTATCCAAAATATGGAAAGACAAGGACATTTCACAGTGGACAAAAATGCATCTAGTTCGCACACTTATCTTCTCCATCTTTCTCTATGGAGCAGAGACATGGGCCCTAAAATCTGCCGATCGGAAAAGGATTGATACTTTTGTAATGTGGTGTTGACGACGGATGCTGAATATTTCTTGGACCGAACACAGGACTAATGTCTCGATACTTAACAAATTAAAAGTCAAGATACGGCTTTCTAACATCTGTTTGCGGAGAATTCTCGAGTACTTCGGTCACATTGCCAGAAAAAACGCGGACAGTATTGAAAAGCTTGTGGTCACTGGCAAGATCGAGGGAAAGAGACCCCGCGGACGCAGCCCGAGACGATGGACGGACCAAGTAAAGGAAACAGTAGACGCGGCCATCTCAAATGCCATTCGCGCGGCTGCAAATAAAAAGGCATGGCGCAACACCGTTAAGAAGGCCTTGTCGTTAGGGTGCCACAATCCTCAACGTTGAGGAAACGACTCAAGAAGAAGAACTATGTAACACAGTCTGACCGCCCGCTACAGGCGGTGGTATAAAGTTACAAATGTATAAAACGCAGTGCTCATTCTGATCCCCGCGTTCTGCTATCAGCTGCTAGCAAACCTTCATAACAAATTGAGCAAATATGACCATAGAACATACCTCGAGCACTGGCTTGTTCGCAATAAGCTGCCGGTAGACGCGATCAGCCTTGTCGAGCAGAGCGCCGATGGTCTGAACCATCTTCTTCCGCTCTTCGTCGTTCTCGATAGTGTCGACCGCGCAGCACGGACGCGCGAGCAGCGTGTAGTCAAACTTGGCATACTTGCAGAACCCGCACGCGTGGCACAGGAACGGATCTTTCTCGTCATAATTTATGGCCCTATGAAGTGAAAACGATTTTCACAACAAGGAGTGAATTCGTTTTAAATTAACAAACACGATCTTGAAAAATTGAACATTTATTTGTCAAAACCTTGTAGCGTATTTAAAGATGTTAATATTAAAAAACTTGAACATGCAAGATAAACGTATTATATTGTTAAAATATCAGGAAACGCAGGAAACTTACCGGCACTTGTGACACTGGAACACGTTTTCACCGCAGTTGCCGCACACGCCGGGATTCGCCGGCACCGACTGAGAGCATCGCGGGCATTGTAGAGACTCGCCTAAAGATATAATAATAGGATTACCCGTAATTATGTTGTATATAGTTTTCTAAAATTTCTTAAACCGACCACTCACAAATTTTTAATCTATTCACAATATAAAAAAAATCTAATTCGAAGGTAGTTCCTTTCTTAATGTAGCTTATTTTGTAAAACTACTCATCTAGTTACAAAAACCAATTTCACTGATGAACACCTATATTATACACAAATGTCACAGCTCAATTTCTTTTTTAAATGTTGTTGCCCAATACAAAACAACGATGTATGTAGTGATGTATGTATAAACAAAATGCAACCTGTAGCTTGTTGGTTTTCATAGAAGTCAGCGTACTCCATCATGAGGTTGCAGGCAACGATGGGCAGCGGGAACTCCACCCGCACCTCCGACTGGCCGGACTGCAGCTGCACGCGTTTAGCTTTATGCCACATGCCTGTTGACACTCATGTTTATGTAAAGTGCTGCATATATCATATCTATTTCAAGATATAATATATACAATACCATACTTCAAACCATATCGATTGGCAATAAACGGGTTGAATCACCGTAAGTCGCTATGTATCATCAACATCCGTTATCCTGCTGTGCTGCCAATCTATATGTTCCGACTATAGTGATTATATAAGCGTGCATCGCATTCACGCAAAATAACCAAGAAAGCTTTTCGCTTTTTCAGGATCCTTGAAACGAATTACAATGAGCCTACAAAATGTTGATAGAAGTCACAATATCTAAGCTGACAAAACGTTGAGCTTTCAATGAAAGCAACGTTGCTCAGAGATTTTGAAATGCTTAAACTCACCCGGTTTGTTCTTGAGTTCCTGCACAGCTTGCACGGTTCTGTTGTTGTAGTAGAAGTTGATGGTGCGCACCATCTTGCTGCGCTTGATGTCGCCGATGCGCAGGTTGATGCGGCTGATCATGTGGCTGTTCACCAGCTTCACGATCTGAGTCGTTGTGGTGAACTTCGAGTCGATCTGCGCCAGTTATATGCGATTAGCTCTTATTTGGTTGGGGCAAGGACGTGAGTGTCTACGGTTCAACACTAAGAGTCCCTACAGACCACAAACGTTTTATCCGTCACATCGCTTACGCACGGGAGGAGACGTGCGGGGGCGGCGGACGGACCGAGCGGGCACGAACGGCACGGCGGCGCGGGAGCGGTATTCGCCCCGCACGTTTACCTACTTCTCGTACATATTATTATAGTTACTAGTTTCATTGTAATATAGAATTTATAGACCAGTGTCCAGTTTTTGTTCTTCTTAAACCCAGCGCTTAATCTACGTCTAGAAGCTCGCGGCTGAACAATACAATGCCATCGGTGTCAGCGCACAGAGCAGAACTTTGCAAGGGCGACAAATTTCATTATTTTAGAGGTTCATAAGCTAACTACGGTACTGAGTCGATAGTTTGGTCTGCTAATTAATCAGTATGAAGTTATATGCCAGTATCCAAACTATAACGCTTCGATCTTCATATTGATTAAATATAGATCAAACTACCGGACTCTCTGTAAGTCTGCAGTCTGGAAGATCTCTATGGGGTCTGTATTATAATTTTTTTTGTTTTGGTTTTACATTTGAAGAGTCAGAAATCATGTCAATGAAAGCGCGATGAAATCAATCAAAATAGGGTCAAAAATCTCCTGATGTAGACGAAATTGACATTGACTGAATTATTTATTTTGTAATATGGTCTATTTCTTTATTAAGTACAGTTATTTTCTGATAAGTTGCTAGAAAAACTTATTACAATGTATAGAATTTAAAAAATATGTTGTACCTAAAAATAGAGGGTATTTATTGATTTTGCAGCAAATTATTATGTTTTTGGTTGTTGTCATACAGACATAGTTGTCTTCTAGACATCAAAGGCAAGGTTTAAGCATTGAAGTTGTTTCAAGGGAATATAAATAGTGCAAAGGCCCTCAGGCATCAACAGACATGCGAATTAACAACATCAAGATACCAATTCTCAAACTAACTACGACAAATTGCATACATTTAAAACAGCCAATTACGTATCCAACAAATAATAATACAACTTTTACTTCGAATTACATCAACAGCTGTTAACGAACTGTACAGTCTATATAATTACTCAAAAGTTGCATTTTGTGAAAGTTAAATACACGTGATAGCCAAAGTGTGTCACAAGAACCACAACATTACCACTAGTTCTACCGTGTAGTATGATGAGCAAGCGAACACAAACCTTTATGGTGGGCAGCTTGATGGTCGCCATGGGCACCTCGGGGTTGTTGCACACCAGACACGGCTCGGACTCCAAGTAGTAGCCGTCCAGCTCCACGTACGCGCCGAGCGCAGCGTACAGCGCCGCGTTGCCGTGCGACGACAGCAGCTGGTTCTGGTTGCGGAGGAGCTCTACTGCGCTGCCGATGTAGCTCTATGAAAACAAAAATATTGGTAGTTACAATTGCTCAACATATTTTGAAAATTATTTTCTTTATTTAAAAGGGTTCATTTACTTGGCTATAGATTGGCAGTTCCCAAAAGAAAGTAAATATTTAACATTTTTGACTCCAAGCTGCTTTTAAACCGATTCGAATCTATGTGTTTTATGAAGATGGTTCAATTTTTTTGTATAGATTTTATATCAGTTTATAAGTTACTGGAAGTCAGTTTAGCGAGTTGCTACTCAACTGGTCTAAATGAAATGAATGAAGTTAGGCTATATTCTTCTATATTAAGTAACAAACAGAACGAGTTGTTACGTCACCGGGCAAACAGTCCAGACGTTAAAGTGTAGCCTTTCACAAACACATCATCAAACTGTCTCTGTCTGTTGCAATATTCACCTCGGTATCGATGTTGGGCGTTTTCAGTGTGAAGTAGCCCAGCAAGTCCACAAACTGCGCCGCCTTGCGTCCGTACTGCGGCAGCGTGGGCCACAAGCCCCACAGCAGAGACACCAGCTCGGCTTGCTCGGATTGCGAACAGTTGCTATACAAAAATCAAAGGTTTGAGTGTACTCTTCGAAACAATTCAATAACTGAACTTCGTCGTCAAAGCAATAGTCCTCAGATCACTAAATACATAGACACAATATAATACTTACTTATAAATGGCCAGCAGCAACGCGTGAGCTTGCCAGCGCACTGCCGTGGAATTTGTTTCCAAAAGGAAAACTTTTACGAACAAATTCAACTCTTCCTTGGGGACCTGTAAATAAAATTAAATATGTACAAGGTGACTTTGCTTTAAGTGCGGATATTCTTTGTTGCAGTTCTATATCAACAATAGAGAAAACAAAACAAAACAATACACACATTATTATGAAATGAAAACTCGCTTACTGAATTAAATTGAAATTATAATATATATAAACCTTTACTTATTAAATTCTAATGTTATTAGTTGTTGTATCGAATATTGTACCTGTTGCAGTATTTGCTGCACCAGTTGCGGCACTCGGTGCTCCTGGAACTTAGAGATGTCTGACGAAAAAGCGTCACTTTCAGTGCTGCGCTCGCGTTCCGGCCAGTCCGATGAATTCTGTAATCATAATTGGAAAAAGACCCGATGTGATTGTGATTTTGCCTTGCGCTATGCACTGCACTAGACTACACTTGTTAGTATATAGTCTAGTAAACAAGTGCCTTTTAGGTCAAAATTTTTGCGCCTTCTTTGAAAATTATGATTGAGGTGTCATTCGATTCGGAATGGCATGTAGATAGTTTTTGAGAAAATGCTAAGCCCGCTCGCAAAAATTGCAATAGTTATAAACAATTAAGTGAAAAAAAAGGGGGTTTGGTTTTTCGTTAATATCTCAAAAACTATTTGAGAAAATTTAAATTTGAAAAAAGATTCAAAAAGAGGAAGAAATTTCCTAAAAAAAGTCTTGACTCCCGAAATTGTCGGACTAATGTTTATAATTTTCCCAGAGGGTTGAAAATACGCTCGAAAACGGGTACTCCGCCTTGAGCAAGCCACGCCCCCATCGGACCTTTAATGAATAAATATTATTTAAACTTATTAAATATGAAAATTAAAAATTGAAAAAATTCAGGCGCCTGTAGGATAGATCAATAAACAATAATCCGTGATCAAAAAATTTTTATCGCGATTTTTCAAAAAGTTATCCATTCATAAATTAACAATTTTTTGTAGCATGAACATTAACATTGCAAGTGCGATAATTGTTAAACTATTAATCTGAGATTTTTTTCCTTTTGACCTAAAAGGCACTTGTTAACTAGACTAATAGTCACCTTGTCCTGCGCAGGTTTCTGCGGCGCGGGCGTGGGCGGCGCGGGCGTGGGCGGCGTGGTGGAGGAGGGCGCGGCGGGCGCGCTGGGCGGCGGCGCGCACAGGGCGGCCTGCAGCAGCTGCAGCACGGTGGGCGCCACGTGCGGGTGCAGGCGGCGCGCCGAGCGCACCAGCCAGCCGAGCGTCTCGCGCCGCTCCAAGCAGCACGTGTGCTGCCAGTTGCCCGTGCGCGCCGATACGATCTCCGCGCACGCCTACACAGATAACATTTTGCCGTGAGCATCGATAGCCAAATCAATTTTTACCCTTTTTTTCTTGCTCCCGTGCAAGAAAATTATGGTAACAATTAGTATTTTAAACATTTTTTAAATCGAATTAAAATTAGCCTGTTCATTATAATAAGGGCGTAATTACCTTCAAATGGTCCATAAGTCGCACCAGCTTGTCGTACGCCGGGTCCGTGCCGAGCAGCGCGCGCGCCGCGTTCAGATTGGTGTCGAGCGCGTGCACGTCGCGCAGCTGCCGGTAGCGGTCGCGCGTGCCGCACAACAACAACAGCAACTTGCGCACTTGTTTCCTGGCGAGGATTATTGTATGACTTGACAAAAAAAATGTTACTATTCTATCTCGGCTATAATATATTTTTTTATAATCTGTATTGGGTTAGCCTTTTTGCGAACTCGCATAGAAGCAACGCAGTTGATCTATGTTCGAATTTCCTTTTCCAGCTCGTTCAGTGAGTCATTTTAAACATTACCATAATTGAAAATATTATTTTATCAATAAGACCCCAAAATTCGAACGATGTAATCTACTCTTTTCATCACTTGTCTTATCACGTAAACAAACACAATTTGACATTTCGTAACGCCAGATTTTCTATGAATTTATAATGATGGGAAAAATACATCGAGCATAAACTTGTCGATGAAATATAATAAATTATTATTTATTGATTTTATTATTGTTATTTTAATGGTAGAAAATATATTCTATTAAATGATTTGTGATTTCACATTCAAGATTTTTGAAAAATATTCCTTATAAATATGCTCACGTTGGATAGTGTTTAGGTATCGTAATAATGTTATTGATACCGATACCATTAAGACGTTCTTTGTGTTTATATTTTTGACGTTTGTAACATAAAATATAAACATACTAATATGTATCTTACTTTAGTCTTCACTTTCATTATCTTCCACTTTTTTCTTTTTCGTAAAATAGTTTGTGGGTCTATTATTTCATATATTATATAAACATGCTCTTCTATATATATATATATATATATATATATATATATATATATATATATATATATATATATATATGATGTAGTTAGATATAACTATATGATGTGATACAGTTAGAATCGCTCTAACAAATGTATAAAGCTGTTACCTGAGCGGAGTCTGCTGGTTGATCATGTACTCGCAGAGCAGCGTGCGCCACTGGTTGTCGAAGTGCATCGGGTCGCAGTGCTTGTAGATCTGACACGGCAGTCGCAGCGCCATCTCCATCACCAGTTGAGGGTAGTTGTCAAACACGTCTAGAGCGTGACCTATCATAGAATCGCTCTAACAAATGTATAAAGCTGTTACCTGAGCGGAGTCTGCTGGTTGATCATGTACTCGCAGAGCAGCGTGCGCCACTGGTTGTCGAAGTGCATCGGGTCGCAGTGCTTGTAGATCTGACACGGCAGTCGCAGCGCCATCTCCATCACCAGTTGAGGGTAGTTGTCAAACACGTCTAGAGCGTGACCTATCATAGAATCGCTCTAACAAATGTATAAAGCTGTTACCTGAGCGGAGTCTGCTGGTTGATCATGTACTCGCAGAGCAGCGTGCGCCACTGGTTGTCGAAGTGCATCGGGTCGCAGTGCTTGTAGATCTGACACGGCAGTCGCAGCGCCATCTCCATCACCAGTTGAGGGTAGTTGTCAAACACGTCTAGAGCGTGACCTATCATAGAATCGCTCTAACAAATGTATAAAGCTGTTACCTGAGCGGAGTCTGCTGGTTGATCATGTACTCGCAGAGCAGCGTGCGCCACTGGTTGTCGAAGTGCATCGGGTCGCAGTGCTTGTAGATCTGACACGGCAGTCGCAGCGCCATCTCCATCACCAGTTGAGGGTAGTTGTCAAACACGTCTAGAGCGTGACCTATCATAGAATCGCTCTAACAAATGTATAAAGCTGTTACCTGAGCGGAGTCTGCTGGTTGATCATGTACTCGCAGAGCAGCGTGCGCCACTGGTTGTCGAAGTGCATCGGGTCGCAGTGCTTGTAGATCTGACACGGCAGTCGCAGCGCCATCTCCATCACCAGTTGAGGGTAGTTGTCAAACACGTCCAGAGCGTGACCTATCATAAGAACAACTCTATAAAACAATACTGTCATCAATGGAATTATGTGTTAGTATCTCAATTGTATTTCAATATATGAATATGTTAGCGATGTTAGAGATTTAGATATTTCATATATATAAAGGTACGGCGTATGCTAGCGCATTGGTTGTCGTTCACGGCTTCAAATGTGAACAAAGAATCAGAACAAGTCTGTGCAGTGTCAGTGCGATATGATGATGGCTCGCAAGCATACACGCACTTTACAACGCACTCACACCGCGTGGGCACTGTGTACTTACTTTTAACATATTCTTTAACAAAGAACGGTTGCATGTCCGGCAAGGGTTGCGGAGGTTGCGGTTTCAGCAGCTGCTGTCCTGTAGTGTTCGGAACAGTACCTTTGAATAAAAGAATAGACCAATGACAATTTCGTCATAAAAATATTGTCAGAGTTGAGAAGTCCACGTTTAGCTAATTATTACTTTACTTTAGTAAGGTTTAGTTTGGAACGTACTGGCAGTCTTCTCTTTCCAGTAGGGCAACAGCGCGGCGAGCACGTTGTAGCAGTGCCTCGGCGCGCCCGCCTTCACCAGCGCGGCGGCGGCCAGGCGAGACACTTGCGCCGCGCAGCCCGAGCCGGGGTCGATGCGCACGGCCGTGCTGCTCGCGCTGCCGTTGCCGCCCGTGCCGCCGATCTTCCACCGCGCCATTAGTACACCTGTGGGTAAAATAACAGCTACTAAATAATACTAAATACATAAAATTAGTAATAATATTGACATTGAATTGTCAAGTCAAACACTAGTTCTAGCTCCATCTGCTTGTAGTTGCTTACTGAGAAGGCGCATGATCACAAGCTGCAGCTCCCTCCTATTGGTGCGTTCGTGCACGGGCGGCGCATGCTCCTCGGCCTGCGTGTCCAGCTCGGAGACCAGCAGCTCGAGCCTCATGATGGCCAGCTGCAGTTCCCGCCGCTCAGCGCTCTCGCCGCTACTGCCCTCTTCGGGCTGAATGTCCAGCTCTGCTACTAACACGTCCAGCAGTCGCTCGAGTACTACGCGATCGGTCTCCACGCTGGAGTCCAGGTCTCCAGCGAGCATCAGTACAACCTGTTAGAACAATAACTCTTTGAGGTGTTTCATCAGAAGAACATGTTAGCCTGATGACGGGAGTACTTGTTTTCATGTAGAACTGGTAAATGAGATAATTGGTCACAGCCATACTTGACATAACAACTAGTGACACTTCTTAACAATAGATGGCGTTGTTAAGCAACACTAAAACATACCTAGCGAAGCTCGTTCAACCCGGTACAACCGTTAAACAAGCAATTCTTGTGTATACATGTAGAATCTCAATTTTGTATACAAGGGGTTTAGGGGTGACTAAACCATCTAGTTATTTTAGTTTAATTTTATTAGTTATAGTAGTTTCATTTATAATTTTCAAATATGCAAACGTTAATTATAACCAAATAGTTTTACTACCTTACATTACATTAAACCAGTCTTACTTCACCTAAGGGTGATTGTTAGAGTCAAGTCAAAGTCACTTTAACGTTGCAACAGCGAAAGCTGGTTTAACTTTAAAATCCCTTCTCCTATAAGATGATCTTGTTACAAAGTGTAACTGACCTGCACAAACGGTATAGCCCGGACGCCAGGCAGGCTTCTCAAAGTTGGCAACGCGTCGAGCGCAGCCGACAGCAAGGAGAGACGAAGCGCGTGCAGCTTCCGCGTCTCGTTCTCAACTTCGACCGTGCGAGATGTCGACGCCACAGGTTGTGACGAGCCTGACGGACCTGCTGTTATCACAAGGACATATATATATATATCTTTTTTAATTCACTATTTTTATATCATGAAATGGAATCTTTATTTTGTTTCGATCATGTAATCGTTCGATGTACATCAACATTTACGCCGTTTAGGATGACTGAGTTTACCCAAAGAAATATGTGATGGCATACTCTATCTACAAAGTAAAATAAGATATTTCTACATACAGGATGACATTTTATTAGTGAACAAATTTTTATATTTTCTGAATAATGATGTATTTTCTCTATCTTTTTTAACTAAAGAATAACAAAATGATTTACTTTCAAACTATTTGACGGCCACCCTATCACGCAACACAAGACATAATCAACTGTTCACGGCCGGCCAGTGCGCGCGTTTATAGCCAGGCTGTTTGTTTATCTTCGAACACTCAGTGAACTAACGCGCGGTTTGTTTCATAATAATATGTCCATTATTTTGTTATTTATGAATAAAAAAATTAAAAAATGTAAAATGTATAGAACAATATGTGGATTTATTTATGATCTAGTAATACAAACGCCAAATAAAATATCCGCACTTAAAGCAAAATCACCCTATATATGATATTTATAAGCCGAATTTAAGTCAGTCATATGACTACTTCTTAAGTCTGAATTTGTTATTTATCGTGTACATTTAAGTATATTGAGTAGTAACCACTGAATCGTCGATATATTTAACTTTTCTAAATAATGGATTAATGAAAAGGAACAAAGGCGGCCAAACTTAGAAGATATCATGGTTTTTTTTTAAATAAAAAAGTTCCATGAATTTTTCGTAAATCATGCGACATGCTCAGTGGCGAAATATTAGTATCCTCAGATGTTTATTAAGCTTTCTGAGATGTATACTAAATACGACGGCTGTGAATAGAATTGAACACACAGTACGTTAAGACGTAAGAACATTTTTGTTAAACCTAAAACTAAGAGTAGAGTTTGAAACACGTTTGTATTAATTTATGAAAAAATTACTTTTTATAAAAGGTAAATAAGTTTTAGTTTAAGGAGAGGGCGCTGAGGTGCGCAACAAACAACACTAGCTCTGTTATTCTTTTCAATAAAAAAATAGTTACAGTGGAATATTACCAAAATAAAGTGAATATTTAGTCAAATCGGCGTAAAAACTTTGAAGTGAAATATAAATTAAAACTTTAAATTGCTGAATATGACAAAAACTCGGCAAAGTGTTAAGAACAAAAACAACACAGTTTTTTAACGATTAATATCGTAATCAACTTTTGTGAAGTGTACAAAGATTGAAGCGGTGATTTTCAAAGGATTTGGAGATAAGTACAGTGAATATTACATTGAATAAGACAATATACAGTGATCCAAAACAAAATATTTCATTTTCAAATACCATAACGGTCGTCTGGTGCTAAAATTGTAACAAGCGCCAGCTACTGACAAATAGCTTAACTAAACAGCGCCACCTATGGATCAATAGCAATAGCACGACATCACCAACTTCATATCGGCACACACTGACTGTTTACTGCTAACGCATTTTACATGGCAATTCACTTCTGTACCACTAGAGGGCGATATATCAACCCAAATAGCGATCTGTTAACACACTGTCGAGATCAAATACTCAAACTAGAGGGCGCTGATATACATACATATACACAGAAACAAAATGGAAGAAATGATGAAAGTTTTAATGGAAATACGGGAAGATCTGCGATGCCAAAAACAGGAAATGAATAGAGTCCAAGATAATTTGCAATTACTAAATGAAAATATATCACAAAAATTTGAAAACATGGAATTAAAAACTAAAGAACTAGAAGAAAAATACGAAAAACAGCAGACATGTTTGGATAGACTAGAAAAACAACTAAAGAAAAGAAATATAATATTTTTTGGTTTAGAGGAAAAGGAAAAACATTACAGTGATCTAGAAAATATAATATTAAATTTATTAAACAACAATATGAAAATACCATGCGAGAGAAGAGACATCGAATTAGTCCGAAGACTAGGAAGAATAAATGGAAACACCAGACCTGTTGTAGTATCTGTAACTACTATGGGCTTAAAAATACAAATTCTAAGACAGAAAAAGTTACTACAGGAGACTGGTATTTACTTAAAAGAAGACTTTACACCTAAAGTCCTTCAAAAAAGGAAGGAACTGCATGAAGAATTCATTTCTCGAAAACAGCAAGGGGAAAATATTGCTATGAAATATGACAAAATAATATCGCTAGACAATAAAAACTCTACCAAACATAGAGCTACAACAAACCAAAAGAGTACAAATATTCGAAGTAATAAAAGGAAGTCACAGTTTTCTCCCAACACTCTACCAATGCAAAATGCCTTTGACGCTCATAAGAAGAATAGAACAACCATTGACTCTTATATGATGACAAAAACTACTTTATCAAGCTCTACAACACCGCCGCCTAGAACTTAGCAACGAAAGGCCTCTCTCCTTCCAATAAATAAAAAATCAAATAAGAACAGTATCTCTCCCAAGCCGGCTGGTCCCCGAGGGAGTAGTAGACCGTCACCCTCTATTCAACATTCATATTACATTGGCACGCTTAATGTAAGGTCTCTTGTAGGAATAAGTCGCCTGGAAGAATTAGAACATGCTCTACAAAATATCAAATGGGACATATTAGGAATATCAGAAGTAAAGAAAGAAGGAACTCATATCATAGAGCATGACGAATACATCCTACTTTACATAGGGAAAAAAAGTGGAAGAAATGGGGTAGGATTTATGGTTAAAAAAGAATTTAAAAACAATATAATAGACTTTATGGCCATTTCTGATAGAGTTGTTAGATTGGATATACACATAGAGAACATCTCAATGAGCATAATACAAGTGTATTCACCGACAGAACAATCATCTGAAGAAGAACTTGAGTGTTTCTATAATAATATTGAATTAGCTCTAGAAAATACTCTCACAAAAACATATTTAATAGGAGATTTCAATGCTAAAATCGGACATGCTAACCCAGAGGATACCTTAGTAATGGGCCCATGGGGATATGGAAACCGAAATAATAGAGGATCTAGACTTATTAATTTTTGTTTGGAAAATGAATTGTTCATAATGAATACCAATTTCAAAAAGAAACCGAAACAAAAATGGACATGGCAATCGCCTGACGGATATATACACAACGAAATAGATTTCTTTATTACGAAAAAGAATGATGTCTCAAACATCCAAAATCTGGAAGTAATTAATACCTCGCATCCAACAGACCACAGAATGGTGAGAGCAACTCTTGTCTTTCATGGAAAAACCCGCAAGTCGAGAAAATCTTATGGAAAAAAAACCGTCAGTATATCTACCAATTGAACGCGAACTCTTAAAAACCAATTTTATAGAATTATCAAAGAAAACCGAAACCACAAATGACATTCAAAAAACTTATACAAACCTTGTAAATACAATCCGTGACAGCACCAGTAAAATACCGGCCAGAAAATATGACAATCGAACTGAATACTTTGTGACAGAGAACGTGAAAAAATTAATTTTAGAAAGAACAGAACTTAAAGCAAAATTAATAAAAACAGACTTCGAAAAGAAACGTTTAACATATCTTTACAAAAATATTAAAAAATCTATAAAAAATAACAAAGAAAGATATAAATTAAAAATATTTGAAGAGGAATTAATTACAAGGAGATCAATAAAACGAGGAAATAAACGCTTATATAATACCAAAAAGTGGACACCAACTCTAAAAAATTCGTCAGGAATCGTCTGTACAAACAGAAACACTATTATTCAGGTAGCAACTGAATTTTATCAAAATTTGTACAGCATGCCAAAGAATATGCAAGTGAACCTACCCATAAGAGACAATAATATAGTACACATTCCTGTTTTTCTAGAAAGTGAAATTCGGCGCGGTATCAACTCTTTGAAATCTATGAAAAGCCCAGGAGAAGATAACATAACGAATGATACTATCAAAATAATAACCGAGCCATTAACTCCTATCTTAACGAGACTATTCAATAACATTATGCAACAAGAAAAGATACCGGAACAATGGGAAACTTCTATCATTACGCTACTATATAAAAAAGGCAACCCCCAAGAAATCAATAACTATCGCCCTATTAGCTTATTACAAAGCTTATACAAACTTTTTACTAATGTATTACTTTATAGGCTAAAAGGAGAGTTTGAAATAAACCAACCCCGAGAACAAGCTGGCTTTCGAAGTAATTACTCTACCTTAGACCATATTTTTACTTTACGTCAAATCATGGAAAAATATGTAGAGTATAAGAAACCAATCTATATAGCTTTTATTGATTACTCAAAAGCTTTTGATTCCATTTTTTACGAGTCTCTATGGTGTGCTCTGAGAGAACAGAAAATCGCCGAGAAATATATAAATATCCTTAAAGAAATATATACAAAGAGTAAAGCCATAATAAAACTTGAAAAGAGAGGTAGAGCTTTTGAAGTGAATAGAGGCGTGAGACAAGGGGACCCCATTTCGCCTAACCTTTTCACAGCTCTCCTAGAGCACATCTTTAGAAAGCTAAACTGGACGGGTTTAGGCTTAAATATAAATGGGGAATATTTAAATAATCTTCGTTTTGCCGATGACATAGTTTTATTAGCAAAAAATCATGAACAGCTCTTGTATATGATTAACACTTTAGATTCCCGTAGCAGAGAGTGTGGCTTACACATGAACTTAGAGAAAACTTGCGTGATGTCCAACAGCGATCCACATAAAGTTTCGGTACAGGGCACAGATATTAAATATGTAAATGAGTATGTGTACTTAGGCCAAAATGTATCCTTCAAAGGACATTATATCGATGAAGTGGAAAGACGAATAAAAAAGGCCTGGGCCACATACTGGAGCCTAAAACACATATTTAAATCACAAATGGATGTAAAACTGAAAAAACAGGTAATGGACTCTGTAGTGACGCCAACTCTTTTATACGGTTGTCAAACGTGGCCAATTACTAAAGAGACAATTTATAAAATACAGGTCTCTCAAAGAGCCATGGAGAGAAGCATGCTAGGCCTAAAAATAAAACATAAAATTAAAAATACAACCATAAGAAATAAGACAAAAATCATAGACGCGGCAAAACTAGCATGTACTCTCAAATGGCGCTGGGCCGGACACATCGCGAGGACAACGGACGGACGGTGGACGGAGAAAGTGCTGCACTGGTACCCACGAGACGAACGCCGGTCGAGAGGTCGGCCGAGACGGCGCTGGCGCGATGACATCGCCGAGGCTGCGGGGAACACCTGGACGAGGTTGGCGAGAGATAGATACATGTGGAAAAGGATGGAGGAGGCCTACGCCCAAAGATGGGTAATCCAATGAAAAAGTGACAGAAAAAGAATATGACGCAATAATATATTTAGGAATTAAAAATGACATGTTTATTAAATTCAATGAAATGTATTGTATACTTTTAAATTTGGAAATAAAGGCTTTATTATTATTATTATTATAAATAAGTTTTCATCGAGCATTTACTTTAAAAAAATATTATAAGGAGCTTGCCTAGCATTTGTTACTAGCCATATATATGCCGTGTAGAGAAAAATATATTAATAGCGGCGAAAATTGAAGTTTGCTAGTCAAGTCAGGGAAAACATTTCCGGCCTTGTGAAATGATATTGGTCTACTCCATGATGAAATGAACAACAAAACCATATGAAAGAAATGTTTTTACGTGTTGAACAGATATAATACTAGCCTGCAACAGCAGAGGACACTTCCATGGCGGTGGGGCAGGCTGTGCCGGTTGGCGCTGTCGCCATCTCGCCTACAACACACACTGCGCTCACTCACACTAATACTGTCAAACGTACTGCACTGTACGATACACGTACTGCGACGTACGGTTCACCGTACAGTATCGTTCGAATGAAAGTATTACTGTGTACGACACTACACTTACCATACGCACTGCTCCGGCCCGACACTCCGCCGATGCTCTCCGCAGCGGAGCCCCCGCTGTCAGATGCGGCCGATCCTCCCGCCTCGGCTGGCGACGTGCGCAGCGTGCTCCCGTCCGTAGCGGCTGTGCTACCTTCATCGTCAGATCTAACATATAAAAAGAACATTAAATTGTAAATTGGTGAATTTAGACTAAATAAAACCCACGTCTTTGCTTAATGATAGCTAATTGCGCGTTGACGGGTTTTAAATTTTGATTACTGTTGATATTATAGATTGTATTTTCAATACTCACCCATTGGGCGACGCAGTAGCGTCGCTGTACGCGGGTGCGGAGTGCGACGCGTGCGCGGGCGGCTGTGCGGGCTGCGCGGGGGGAGGCGGCGCGGGCGCGTGCGGCGCGCGTCTGCCTTGCTCTTGCAGGGACAATGCGTACGCCAGCTCTCGATATAATGTTTGTATTTGCACTACTCACCCATTGGGCGACGCAGTAGCGTCGCTGTACGCGGGTGCGGAGTGCGACGCGTGCGCGGGCGGCTGTGCGGGCTGCGCGGGGGGAGGCGGCGCGGGCGCGTGCGGCGCGCGTCTGCCTTGCTCTTGCAGGGACAATGCGTACGCCAGCTCTCGATATAATGTTTGTATTTTCACTACTCACCCATTGGGCGACGCAGTAGCGTCGCTGTACGCGGGTGCGGAGTGCGACGCGTGCGCGGGCGGCTGTGCAAGCTGCGCGGGGGGAGGCGGCGCGGGCGCGTGCGGCGCGCGTCTGCCTTGCTCTTGCAGGGACAATGCGATCGCAAGCTCCACCATTGTTTCGTCATCTGCGTCTGCCGGTATGTCTAGTAGAGCCTCCAAACCTACGACAGGTTTAATATTATAAAAAACATTTAATAGAAGGCTGCAATCCTTAACCGATACTATGTTTATTATGTTCCAGTATCACATCATGATCACATTCAAGAAATAGATTACGGCTGGCTATAGGTCGTTTGGTCCCGGAGCCAGTATACTATTTTGGATAGTAATTTTAAGGCAAGCTGGAAACCTGGTTGGAAAATAGTCAATTAATATATTTCTAAAGAGCAAATTAGTAGGAAAATCCGAGTATAGAGAGAGACGAATATCTTAGCATTCCATGGATTCACCGTGCGGGTGCCGGGTCCATCGCGTGGCTGAGAGAAAAACTCCGAACATAACCCGAGACTTGTGACATGGGAGTAGGTTTAAGGGTACCCTTAGTGACGGCCGTCAACACTTACCTCCTCTGTTCAAGTTATTCTCCCTGCCCAACCATATTCGGAAGGACCCTACTAGTGCAGCTTTGGACACTCGTTCCAATATGGAGCTTACTGCACTTCTAGTAAGGCCAAGGTCTTTTAGCAGGTTGTAGAGAGACTTCGCTGGTATACCCCTCGCACCCACTTCTACCGCGTATAAACTAACCACATAGCCATTTTTGGTTAGTTCATTAGTAAGGTCATAGTATTTATTCTCTTTGAATACATGGTCTTTAGGGATGTTTGTTTCCCACGGCACTGTAAGCTCAACAAGTACTATACGTTTGATTTGTTTGGAAAAAAGAAATATGTCCGGTCTAGATGTCGTAATAGCTAAGTCTTCCGGGATTTTATAGTGCTTTTCATACGTGTCCATTAATATAGTCCAATCAGGAGCAGAGCCCAGAATTGAATAAGGCTTGCTGGTGGAATTTGTACTTGAGCCTGCTTTAACGAAGTTAGTTTGTCTTTTATTCGTCGTCAACCCTTTTTGAGCCCTAGCTACTAAAAGGCTTATAGCTTCACGTATGATTTCTAGTACTCTGTCGTGGCGGCGTGAGTAGAGACCCCTGTCCAGGAGCACCTTGCATCCTACCAATAAGTGCCTTGCAGTGCCCACTGCCTCACCACAGGTATAGCAAGATTTTTCCGAGGCTTTTCCCCATCTTACTAGGTTACTCTGATCTGGGAGAGTCAGTTGAAAGGCATTAAGATAAAATTTCAATAAGGCAGGAGACCAATCGTACAGCAAGGCGCGCCACTTCAGAGCCAGAGGGATGCAGAACTCGCCTAAGTTTAACCACTCGTTTTGCATTTCTAGGTTCATGGCATGCACTTTGTAGTTGTCGTCCTCATCTTGTTTAAGAAAAGATTTTATTATGTCTTGGTCTTCCTTTTTACGTCTTGCACCCAACCCGGTTCTATTTTACCTGAGCCCCTGCCATAAATTGTTTGTAAAATTGAAGCCTAGAGTCAAGTTTTCCGGCACCCTCGTCTTTAGGAAGTGATGCAACTAGTTCGTCCTGGGACTTAACTAGAATGTGCGTTCTGGTAACCCTGAGGTGTTTATAGAGTTCCGATGGCCTTTTTAGTTTTAACCCAAAATTATTGTAATCTCTGAATAGAGTTGAAGGGTCAGCCGAGAGTGCTAGACCAAACCAAGACTTCAATGTTTTTATGACATTCGCATCTAGTTTTGCCAGATGGGTTCTGCCAATATCATAAACGAGGAATGGCCAAGTCAGACGTGAAGTGAGATAGTTGTCATAGACCCACGCTTTTTTTATATTGTTAATGGGCTGTTGGTCTACCTTATTGAGGTCATTTATGAAGTTATCGACGACTAGGTAGTCGTCAAAGGACGCACACCATCCCTTGAGGTCAAGGGATGGAGTGCGTCCTTTGTAATCAATCTTTCTACCGAGGAACTTAAAAGGCAATGCTTCAGCAATGGTGGTTACACTTTGGCCACTAATAGAGAGACCCGGATCATAAGATGTAAATTTAGTATTTCGTCTCCCCAGACATAGACAGTGACATTTGCTTGGCTTTACCCTCAGCCCACCAGTCCATGAGCAGAACTCATCCACTACATTCAATAGCTCCTGACAATGTTTTGGGTTTCGTGAAAAACTTATAAAAATTTTTAGGCCGTAATCATGATTTAAGAAATATAACACAACTTTTTGATACTGTATACTAAAAACTCGAAAGGTAGTTTTTTTTTCGACACTCAAGAGACAATAATGGATGATACAAATAATTTTTTGGGATTTCACTCCAATTAAACAACTAAAGAATTGTCTTCTGACGTACCTCCATCAGGAGCCAGTAACACCATTGGTTCTAGAGAGTCATCAACATCCATGTATTGTTCTTGCTGCTCGTCGCGGTTGGCGCTGAGATCGGACTCCGATACGGCGGCCTCCGTAATGGAGCTACCCGCCTGTGCTATTAATGAAGAGCCAGCACCTAAAATATGAATAAATAAATTTGACTGTGAATTGAAGTGAAATTATTAATAGTAAACTAAACCTTTGTGACCATATTTTTATAGAAAGAAATAATTTTAGGCACACAAGATGATATATTTGCAAGGTATATGTATAATGGAATAGTGCAAGGCCAGAAATGTTACAATTTGAGCCGGTTCCCTTGTACGTGGATATATTATTTTAATTAAACACATTAAGAATAACCTTATGTACGAGTAGCAACAATTACCTGGAGTGTTCGGCGGTGACGGAATATACACACGTCGTCTTTTAACTCGTGGGCGTAACACTCTCATTAACGCCGCCCTGGCACCAAAGCTTATGATCTGATCTTCCGCCAACAGCAGTGATAGGTAGATTTGATTGCCAAAATCGATCTGAAAAAGGGAAATTTTTATATAAGGCGCCATCTATGAAATTTATAGAGCTCTAGGTTGGTAGGAGAAGAATAAAAGAACATTGGAGCTAGGCTGTGCCGGGCCGACCATGTGGCTTCGGCAGCCCGCTAGCTTCCATGGAATGATGAGGATCCTCGTTATACTTACGCATTCAGAGTCAGAGTTCAACTGGAACGCGTGGATGGTGTCCGCGAGTGCGTGCAGCGTGTGCTCCACGTGCCGCAGCCCGTACGACAGAATGCCGGGCGGGCCGGCCGTTTGGCTTCGGCAGCCCGCTAGCTTCCATGGAATGATGAGGATCCTCGTTATACTTACGCATTCAGAGTCAGAGTTCAACTGGAACGCGTGGATGGTGTCCGCGAGTGCGTGCAGCGTGTGCTCCACGTGCCGCAGCCCGTACGACAGAATGCCGGGCGGGCCGGCCGTTTGGCTTCGGCAGCCCGCTAGCTTCCATGGAATGATGAGAATCCTCGTTATACTTACGCATTCAGAGTCAGAGTTCAACTGGAACGCGTGGATGGTGTCCGCGAGTGCGTGCAGCGTGTGCTCCACGTGCCGCAGCCCGTACGACAGAATGCCGGGCGGGCCGGCCGTTTGGCTTCGGCAGCCCGCTAGCTTCCATGGAATGATGAGGATCCTCGTTATACTTACGCATTCAGAGTCAGAGTTCAACTGGAACGCGTGGATGGTGTCCGCGAGTGCGTGCAGCGTGTGCTCCACGTGCCGCAGCCCGTACGACAGAATGCCGGGCGGGCCGGCCGTTTGGCTTCGGCAGCCCGCTAGCTTCCATGGAATGATGAGGATCCTCGTTATACTTACGCATTCAGAGTCAGAGTTCAACTGGAACGCGTGGATGGTGTCCGCGAGTGCGTGCAGCGTGTGCTCCACGTGCCGCAGCCCGTACGACAGAATGCCGGGCGGGCCGGCCGTTTGGCTTCGGCAGCCCGCTAGCTTCCATGGAATGATGAGGATCCTCGTTATACTTACGCATTCAGAGTCAGAGTTCAACTGGAACGCGTGGATGGTGTCCGCGAGTGCGTGCAGCGTGTGCTCCACGTGCCGCAGCCCGTACGACAGAATGCCGGGCGGGCCGGCCGTTTGGCTTCGGCAGCCCGCTAGCTTCCATGGAATGATGAGGATCCTCGTTATACTTACGCATTCAGAGTCAGAGTTCAACTGGAACGCGTGGACGGTGTCCGCGAGTGCGTGCAGCGTGTGCTCCACGTGCCGCAGCCCGTACGACAGAATGCCGGGCGGGCCGGCCGTTTGGCTTCGGCAGCCCGCTAGCTTCCATGGAATGATGAGGATCCTCGTTATACTTACGCATTCAGAGTCAGAGTTCAACTGGAACGCGTGGATGGTGTCCGCGAGTGCGTGCAGCGTGTGCTCCACGTGCCGCAGCCCGTACGACAGAATGCCGGGCGGGCCGGCCGTTTGGCTTCGGCAGCCCGCTAGCTTCCATGGAATGATGAGGATCCTCGTTATACTTACGCATTCAGAGTCAGAGTTCAACTGGAACGCGTGGATGGTGTCCGCGAGTGCGTGCAGCGTGTGCTCCACGTGCCGCAGCCCGTACGACAGAATGCCGGGCGGGCCGGCCGTTTGGCTTCGGCAGCCCGCTAGCTTCCACAGAACGCTGATCAGCAGAGCGCACAGGTGAGGCTCCTTGTCAGCTTCCTCTTGGTAGTCGCCTTTCCAAAGTACTGACCAGTCACCTTTTTACCAATATAAAAATTATCATATTACATTGATGTTTGTTTTGTCAAGGTCATAAATATAAGGAGAAATTAATTCAAAAAAACATCATGCGGGCATCAAAACATCATGCATCATGCACTTTATTGTGCATGCACTCACCACTGGCAGGTTTAGCAGGCGTGGGCGCACTGTACTTCACGAGATGCTGCGGGCGCGCCACGGCCACTCCGCGCGCGAGCAGCAGCAGGCGGAAGTACGCCTCCGGGTCGATGTTGCGCGCGTCGGCCGTGTCGCGCAGCTCGCGCAGCGACGTGCATACGTACTTGAGGATCGCTTGGTCCTATTCAAACAGACATTTTCAGAATAAATATATTTTGATAATCAGACAAATATTATAAAGGAGAAAAGTGTGTATCTCACTGTTCAATAACTTGAAGAGTAACGTACACGTCCTGGAATAACGACCAATTCAGAAATATCATTGCTTTTTCACAGTGATATTTTCAATTTATATTGGGCGACAAGGCTAATAAGACAAATTTGTTTATTATTAAATCAAATTTGAAATAGTATTAAGAACACTAGTATTTTGATATCAGTCATCTACCCAAGTATCCACTAACCTTAAACTGATGGTACTGAGTCTGGTAGACTGCGCGCAACAGACACTGCGCCCGCGCGTGCAGGTGCGCAGACGAGGGCGCGCAGAGCAGCTTGCGCGCGGCCTCGGTGCCCGCCTCCGCGCCCGCCGCCGCGCCCGTGGCGGACGGCGCGTTGGCTCCCAGCTCCAGGGCTTCGAGCGCCGAGCACGCTAGGCGTTCGAGGGAACTGGGCTTCCAAGCGCCGGTGCTACTGTCCGACTCCTTACATACAATCAAATAATATTTATTAATAAGTAAAATAAAATCAACGCTTGTTGTTAATAAAATAATTAGGAGTTAGTCTCTGGTAACATTATATGTGGAAACAAGTCATAAATGTAATATTTACTTTTCTATCAGTCATTGTCATATTATATGACTGATATTAATTCAGACGCATACAATCCATAGACAAACATTATTAGACTTTTCCCTATAATTAATCCTTTCCCGTAGTCTAGAATTTTTTGTTCCCTGTAATTTTGGGCCCTAGCCTCAGGGTTAGGCCTTTAAAATTAGAATATGTCAAACTGTTTGTTTACCTGTGCAACTTTGCTAGAAGAGGGGCAAGCCGATGGATCTTCATTTTCCTCCGGCCATCCAAACTGTTCTTTATTTTTGCCATAGACCTGTAACGAACAATAATATTACTGACGACTACCAAATCCAAAGGAAAAAATTGAACTCCTTATTATTATAAGAATTAATGTATTTATAAAGCAGAAACTCACTTTCACAGAGTCAATCATGGTGACACCGTCGGGGTCTTGGGAGGGCCCGAAGTTGACGACCAGCTTCTTATCAGACTGCAGCGACTCCTCGCGTGTCAGCGGAATGTCGAACCAACGGTTCCTCACCACAGCCGTTTGAATTGATCTTCCATATATCTAAGTAACAATAACATGATTAAGTAATCATTTTCAGTGTGCGACCGACACGAAAATGAAATATAAAAATACGTTTTATATTTTTATTGTTGTAATTTCTAATAAAATAATAAATATAAAAAATGAAGTAAGTAAAGTGACCAATAGACAAGTGACTTTATTCGTTTATAATGTAGAGCTCCCACATCAAAATAACTAATTTAACTAATAAAGTTTGTCACTCAAATAGTCACAGTTTTAGGAGTTTCAAGACTGAAATCGAACAGAAGCCTTATTATGTATAATTCTAGTGGCACTCGACAATGTGCATTGTATCTCTCTGTCTACTACGGTCCCGCAGACAGAGAGAGACTGAGGCGGATGTGAAACGTACACTGCCGAGAGTCATCAAAGCTCATACATTAGCCGTACTGATCAGATAGTTTGTAGTAAAGATTAATTTTTTGAATAGAATTAATATAAATGTACCTCTACAAAGGTGGGTGTCCTGGCTACATCCTGACTGCCGAGCAATACTCGAATGCCGCACATCACCATGTTCGGGTCGGAATTGGTAATCTCCATTGTAAACCCACTCATCTTTGTTGATACCACGTATAAACCTGAAAGGAAGTTTGATTCATAAAGCAATAAGGATATTTTAGTTATCTAAAATGTGATATATATTTAAATTGTATGATAGCATATCTGTCCCATTGTAAAGTGGCTCCCTTAAAACCTATTAATTACGATTATCAGGAAAGATGTTTAATTTATTTTTGAAAAAACCTGTGCGTCACGGGTGTCACACAGAAGTGATTAATACGGTTAGTGGTGTGGATTACAGTGGAGAAGAGGAGCCTGTCTACCGTTGCCGTGTACGTGAGAGAAGGGAAGTCAGACAGACTGGGGCCGCACAGCGTTTCGTAACGTAGCGATTTATCCTCCCACCACCAATTATCACCTCAAAGACGAGTAGTTCAGTCATCTAAACTTTGGAGTTTGATTTTTTGTAATATCTGTCAGGTAGGATCTTGACTTGAATAGAAAATTAGATTTAGAATACAGAAAACACTTCATATTTTCTTATCAATTGATTTAAATGGCCATTTAATTTCCGTGCCATAAATGAATATTGCTATAAATGATTATAAAGCACTATTGCATTACAAGTTGTTCCTCACACTCACTTGTTGTGTTGAGTCGGTGTTTTATCTGTGCCGTGTTGTACACTTGCAGCAGGTCGTTGCCGCCGAACTCTATGTCGCTCATCGCGACGCAGTGCTCGAAGAAGTCTATCGGAAATTGTGGTGACCCATTCGAGTTTGATTTTAAAACAGCCTGAAAGTATCATATATTCATTTTATTACGAACTGAACTTTAAGGCCTCTAAGGCCTTTAGGAACATGATAAAGAAAATGATTTCAAAAACAATGAACCTAAAATAGATAGATATACAATGTATGTTGTATATTTGCACCGGTTTCCGAACCTCAGAATTTATGTGTCAATTATTTAGGCCGAGGTAAATGCTACAATTAATAGTCCGGCTGCCACGTTGCAACATCAACAAAAAGTTTCACTGCCGTTCTTACAGCCAAGCACATCTGCCAGACTTCAAATTATCTTAATTAGAACCGAAAAAGCTAAGAAACTTTTCTTGGCATCTGCAGCATTTTCCTTTAAATTGGTGCCTTAATAAGCCAGACTTGTACCTGACCTATTGCACCAGCTGTTTGGCGCGGAACAGCGTGTTACCCTAACTATTGTTTCTTTCCATATATGACGTCACGTTATTTAGTGTATGACGTCACCTGTTGCGTCTTCCCCTTGGAGTGGTGCGTGAGCAGCCGGGGCCTGCGCCGGGGCGCGTGCACGGGCTGTATGGCGGGCGACAGCCAGTAGCCGGTGTGCTCGGCGCTGGCGGCGTACATGCGCAGGCTGCCGTCCTCGCAGAGCAGGATGAGCGTGCTCTTCTGTTCGCCGCCGCCGCCGCACCAGTGTCGCACTGCTACCATGTCGGTTATCTTTGCTTTCGCTGGCACCACCTGAAGATAAAGCATCGACATCTCATTCATCTAAATTTACCCCGTATTTATGCATATTATTATGCAATATACATATACAGTTGAGATCATACTACTCAAATGCAAAATTTTTTGAACTTAAAAGCATTGCAAACAAACTCACTTCTGGAAATATTTTTTTTATTCTTCCAGCTGATTGTCGACAGCGTTATCATCGCGGTACCTGTGCAGGAGCGCGATGTACATTTACCTTGATCTCCTGCACGTGAATGTTGTTGGGCGTGAGCATGAGCACGACGGGGTTGTTGGAGGCCTGCATGACGGCGGTGACGAGGCCGGGGTGGCCGGGCACCTCCGCCCACTGGCACAGCGACTGCACGCCCTGCTTGCCGCGCCCGCTCTCCTTCTGCGAGCTGCTCGACGACAGCGTGATCATCGCAGTGCCTGTGCAGTAGCGCGATATACAGTTACCTTGATCTCCTGCACGTGAATGTTGTTGGGCGTGAGCATGAGCACGACGGGGTTGTTGGAGGCCTGCATGACGGCGGTGACGAGGCCGGGGTGGCCGGGCACCTCCGCCCACTGGCACAGCGACTGCACGCCCTGCTTGCCGCGCCCGCTCTCCTTCTGCGAGCTGCTCGACGACAGCGTGATCATCGCAGTGCCTGTGCAGTAGCGCGATATACAGTTACCTTGATCTCCTGCACGTGAATGTTGTTGGGCGTGAGCATGAGCACGACGGGGTTGTTGGAGGCCTGCATGACGGCGGTGACGAGGCCGGGGTGGCCGGGCACCTCCGCCCACTGGCACAGCGACTGCACGCCCTGCTTGCCGCGCCCGCTCTCCTTCTGCGAGCTGCTCGACGACAGCGTGATCATCGCAGTGCCTGTGCAGTAGCGCGATATACAGTTACCTTGATCTCCTGCACGTGAATGTTGTTGGGCGTGAGCATGAGCACGACGGGGTTGTTGGAGGCCTGCATGACGGCGGTGACGAGGCCGGGGTGGCCGGGCACCTCCGCCCACTGGCACAGCGACTGCACGCCCTGCTTGCCGCGCCCGCTCTCCTTCTGCGAGCTGCTCGACGACAGCGTGATCATCGCAGTGCCTGTGCAGTAGCGCGATATACAGTTACCTTGATCTCCTGCACGTGAATGTTGTTGGGCGTGAGCATGAGCACGACGGGGTTGTTGGAGGCCTGCATGACGGCGGTGACGAGGCCGGGGTGGCCGGGCACCTCCGCCCACTGGCACAGCGACTGCACGCCCTGCTTGCCGCGCCCGCTCTCCTTCTGCGAGCTGCTCGACGACAGCGTGATCATCGCAGTGCCTGTGCAGTAGCGCGATATACAGTTACCTTGATCTCCTGCACGTGAATGTTGTTGGGCGTGAGCATGAGCACGACGGGGTTGTTGGAGGCCTGCATGACGGCGGTGACGAGGCCGGGGTGGCCGGGCACCTCCGCCCACTGGCACAGCGACTGCACGCCCTGCTTGCCGCGCCCGCTCTCCTTCTGCGAGCTGCTCGACGACAGCGTGATCATCGCAGTGCCTGTGCAGTAGCGCGATATACAGTTACCTTGATCTCCTGCACGTGAATGTTGTTGGGCGTGAGCATGAGCACGACGGGGTTGTTGGAGGCCTGCATGACGGCGGTGACGAGGCCGGGGTGGCCGGGCACCTCCGCCCACTGGCACAGCGACTGCACGCCCTGCTTGCCGCGCCCGCTCTCCTTCTGCGAGCTGCTCGACGACAGCGTGATCATCGCAGTGCCTGTGCAGTAGCGCGATATACAGTTACCTTGATCTCCTGCACGTGAATGTTGTTGGGCGTGAGCATGAGCACGACGGGGTTGTTGGAGGCCTGCATGACGGCGGTGACGAGGCCGGGGTGGCCGGGCACCTCCGCCCACTGGCACAGCGACTGCACGCCCTGCTTGCCGCGCCCGCTCTCCTTCTGCGAGCTGCTCGACGACAGCGTGATCATCGCAGTGCCTGTGCAGTAGCGCGATATACAGTTACCTTGATCTCCTGCACGTGAATGTTGTTGGGCGTGAGCATGAGCACGACGGGGTTGTTGGAGGCCTGCATGACGGCGGTGACGAGGCCGGGGTGGCCGGGCACCTCCGCCCACTGGCACAGCGACTGCACGCCCTGCTTGCCGCGCCCGCTCTCCTTCTGCGAGCTGCTCGACGACAGCGTGATCATCGCAGTGCCTGTGCAGTAGCGCGATATACAGTTACCTTGATCTCCTGCACGTGAATGTTGTTGGGCGTGAGCATGAGCACGACGGGGTTGTTGGAGGCCTGCATGACGGCGGTGACGAGGCCGGGGTGGCCGGGCACCTCCGCCCACTGGCACAGCGACTGCACGCCCTGCTTGCCGCGCCCGCTCTCCTTCTGCGAGCTGCTCGACGACAGCGTGATCATCGCAGTGCCTGTGCAGTAGCGCGATATACAGTTACCTTGATCTCCTGCACGTGAATGTTGTTGGGCGTGAGCATGAGCACGACGGGGTTGTTGGAGGCCTGCATGACGGCGGTGACGAGGCCGGGGTGGCCGGGCACCTCCGCCCACTGGCACAGCGACTGCACGCCCTGCTTGCCGCGCCCGCTCTCCTTCTGCGAGCTGCTCGACGACAGCGTGATCATCGCAGTGCCTGTGCAGTAGCGCGATATACAGTTACCTTGATCTCCTGCACGTGAATGTTGTTGGGCGTGAGCATGAGCACGACGGGGTTGTTGGAGGCCTGCATGACGGCGGTGACGAGGCCGGGGTGGCCGGGCACCTCCGCCCACTGGCACAGCGACTGCACGCCCTGCTTGCCGCGCCCGCTCTCCTTCTGCGAGCTGCTCGACGACAGCGTGATCATCGCAGTGCCTGTGCAGTAGCGCGATATACAGTTACCTTGATCTCCTGCACGTGAATGTTGTTGGGCGTGAGCATGAGCACGACGGGGTTGTTGGAGGCCTGCATGACGGCGGTGACGAGGCCGGGGTGGCCGGGCACCTCCGCCCACTGGCACAGCGACTGCACGCCCTGCTTGCCGCGCCCGCTCTCCTTCTGCGAGCTGCTCGACGACAGCGTGATCATCGCAGTGCCTGTGCAGTAGCGCGATATACAGTTACCTTGATCTCCTGCACGTGAATGTTGTTGGGCGTGAGCATGAGCACGACGGGGTTGTTGGAGGCCTGCATGACGGCGGTGACGAGGCCGGGGTGGCCGGGCACCTCCGCCCACTGGCACAGCGACTGCACGCCCTGCTTGCCGCGCCCGCTCTCCTTCTGCGAGCTGCTCGACGACAGCGTGATCATCGCAGTGCCTGTGCAGTAGCGCGATATACAGTTACCTTGATCTCCTGCACGTGAATGTTGTTGGGCGTGAGCATGAGCACGACGGGGTTGTTGGAGGCCTGCATGACGGCGGTGACGAGGCCGGGGTGGCCGGGCACCTCCGCCCACTGGCACAGCGACTGCACGCCCTGCTTGCCGCGCCCGCTCTCCTTCTGCGAGCTGCTCGACGACAGCGTGATCATCGCAGTGCCTGTGCAGTAGCGCGATATACAGTTACCTTGATCTCCTGCACGTGAATGTTGTTGGGCGTGAGCATGAGCACGACGGGGTTGTTGGAGGCCTGCATGACGGCGGTGACGAGGCCGGGGTGGCCGGGCACCTCCGCCCACTGGCACAGCGACTGCACGCCCTGCTTGCCGCGCCCGCTCTCCTTCTGCGAGCTGCTCGACGACAGCGTGATCATCGCAGTGCCTGTGCAGTAGCGCGATATACAGTTACCTTGATCTCCTGCACGTGAATGTTGTTGGGCGTGAGCATGAGCACGACGGGGTTGTTGGAGGCCTGCATGACGGCGGTGACGAGGCCGGGGTGGCCGGGCACCTCCGCCCACTGGCACAGCGACTGCACGCCCTGCTTGCCGCGCCCGCTCTCCTTCTGCGAGCTGCTCGACGACAGCGTGATCATCGCAGTGCCTGTGCAGTAGCGCGATATACAGTTACCTTGATCTCCTGCACGTGAATGTTGTTGGGCGTGAGCATGAGCACGACGGGGTTGTTGGAGGCCTGCATGACGGCGGTGACGAGGCCGGGGTGGCCGGGCACCTCCGCCCACTGGCACAGCGACTGCACGCCCTGCTTGCCGCGCCCGCTCTCCTTCTGCGAGCTGCTCGACGACAGCGTGATCATCGCAGTGCCTGTGCAGTAGCGCGATATACAGTTACCTTGATCTCCTGCACGTGAATGTTGTTGGGCGTGAGCATGAGCACGACGGGGTTGTTGGAGGCCTGCATGACGGCGGTGACGAGGCCGGGGTGGCCGGGCACCTCCGCCCACTGGCACAGCGACTGCACGCCCTGCTTGCCGCGCCCGCTCTCCTTCTGCGAGCTGCTCGACGACAGCGTGATCATCGCAAGTGCCTGTGCAGTAGCGCGATATACAGTTACCTTGATCTCCTGCACGTGAATGTTGTTGGGCGTGAGCATGAGCACGACGGGGTTGTTGGAGGCCTGCATGACGGCGGTGACGAGGCCGGGGTGGCCGGGCACCTCCGCCCACTGGCACAGCGACTGCACGCCCTGCTTGCCGCGCCCGCTCTCCTTCTGCGAGCTGCTCGACGACAGCGTGATCATCGCAGTGCCTGTGCAGGAGCGCGATATACAGTTACCTTGATCTCCTGCACGTGAATGTTGTTGGGCGTGAGCATGAGCACGACGGGGTTGTTGGAGGCCTGCATGACGGCGGTGACGAGGCCGGGGTGGCCGGGCACCTCCGCCCACTGGCACAGCGACTGCACGCCCTGCTTGCCGCGCCCGCTCTCCTTCTGCGAGCTGCTCGACGACAGCGTGATCATCGCAGTGCCTGTGTAAGCGCGATTGCTTTCATTACTTGCTGGATGTTTCAGCTTAATGTAGAATATCTTAGAAAATTTAAAATAACATTGATAGTGAGTCATATATCCAGCAGAGATAAGATAAAAGAGTGTGTAGATTTACAAGTTTTGTTCTAAAACTTTTTACGGCGCAAATTGCATTCGTTCTCACTTACTTTAGACGTATATTCGTGAGGTTATTATGATTATTGCTTGAAACCAAATACAAATAATAAAGGTTCTTGAAAAAATTAATGAAAATTTAGTGTCATATAAAGACTTCGGATTACCTTTGACACTGTCCTCAACAGTGTTCAGCGGAGCGAGGAAGCTCTTGCCTTGAGCGTAAGAGAAGAACAGCATCTTAAGTGTGTGCGAATAATATATCGACACGCCGCCACTGCCGACTAAACCAGCCACATCCTATACAAAGGTTATAAATTATTAACAAAAATAATAACTCAAAAATTAATCAATAATATACAATAAACCAAAAACTAAATTATTATATTAACTACTTGTAAATAATAAACCTATTGACTGATTGGTGATCAATTGATCAGTTAAAAGATATATGACAAATGTTAACTCAAGAAATTGGCGCAATCACTGAAAACTGCCAATAATATTTATATTTACTCTGCTCAAATACCATTAAGCCATATCCAAAACATATCATATTAGTAGACTTTTATCTCCGGGTGGAGAACTCCTCGGTCATCGGCTGCCAGTAGATGTGCCCCGCCGAGCTCATGCACAGCATGTGCATCACGTCCTCCTGGTTCACGAACGTCTCAGCACATACAAGTACACACCTGTATCTCCGGGTGGAGCACTTCGAGCGTGTTGGTGACATAGAAAGTGCCGAGCGTGGCTCGCGACTCCTCGGTCATCGGCTGCCAGTAGATGTGCCCCGCCGAGCTCATGCACAGCATGTGCATCACGTCCTCCTGGTTCACGAACGTCTCAGCACATACAAGTACACACCTGTATCTCCGGGTGGAGCACTTCGAGCGTGTTGGTGACATAGAAAGTGCCGAGCGTGGCTCGCGACTCCTCGGTCATCGGCTGCCAGTAGATGTGCCCCGCCGAGCTCATGCACAGCATGTGCATCACGTCCTCCTGGTTCACGAACGTCTCAGCACATACAAGTACACACCTGTATCTCCGGGTGGAGCACTTCGAGCGTGTTGGTGACATAGAAAGTGCCGAGCGTGGCTCGCGACTCCTCGGTCATCGGCTGCCAGTAGATGTGCCCCGCCGAGCTCATGCACAGCATGTGCATCACGTCCTCCTGGTTCACGAACGTCTCAGCACATACAAGTACACACCTGTATCTCCGGGTGGAGCACTTCGAGCGTGTTGGTGACATAGAAAGTGCCGAGCGTGGCTCGCGACTCCTCGGTCATCGGCTGCCAGTAGATGTGCCCCGCCGAGCTCATGCACAGCATGTGCATCACGTCCTCCTGGTTCACGAACGTCTCAGCACATACAAGTACACACCTGTATCTCCGGGTGGAGCACTTCGAGCGTGTTGGTGACATAGAAAGTGCCGAGCGTGGCTCGCGACTCCTCGGTCATCGGCTGCCAGTAGATGTGCCCCGCCGAGCTCATGCACAGCATGTGCATCACGTCCTCCTGGTTCACGAACGTCTCAGCACATACAAGTACACACCTGTATCTCCGGGTGGAGCACTTCGAGCGTGTTGGTGACATAGAAAGTGCCGAGCGTGGCTCGCGACTCCTCGGTCATCGGCTGCCAGTAGATGTGCCCCGCCGAGCTCATGCACAGCATGTGCATCACGTCCTCCTGGTTCACGAACGTCTCAGCACATACAAGTACACACCTGTATCTCCGGGTGGAGCACTTCGAGCGTGTTGGTGACATAGAAAGTGCCGAGCGTGGCTCGCGACTCCTCGGTCATCGGCTGCCAGTAGATGTGCCCCGCCGAGCTCATGCACAGCATGTGCATCACGTCCTCCTGGTTCACGAACGTCTCAGCACATACAAGTACACACCTGTATCTCCGGGTGGAGCACTTCGAGCGTGTTGGTGACATAGAAAGTGCCGAGCGTGGCTCGCGACTCCTCGGTCATCGGCTGCCAGTAGATGTGCCCCGCCGAGCTCATGCACAGCATGTGCATCACGTCCTCCTGGTTCACGAACGTCTCAGCACATACAAGTACACACCTGTATCTCCGGGTGGAGCACTTCGAGCGTGTTGGTGACATAGAAAGTGCCGAGCGTGGCTCGCGACTCCTCGGTCATCGGCTGCCAGTAGATGTGCCCCGCCGAGCTCATGCACAGCATGTGCATCACGTCCTCCTGGTTCACGAACGTCTCAGCACATACAAGTACACACCTGTATCTCCGGGTGGAGCACTTCGAGCGTGTTGGTGACATAGAAAGTGCCGAGCGTGGCTCGCGACTCCTCGGTCATCGGCTGCCAGTAGATGTGCCCCGCCGAGCTCATGCACAGCATGTGCATCACGTCCTCCTGGTTCACGAACGTCTCAGCACATACAAGTACACACCTGTATCTCCGGGTGGAGCACTTCGAGCGTGTTGGTGACATAGAAAGTGCCGAGCGTGGCTCGCGACTCCTCGGTCATCGGCTGCCAGTAGATGTGCCCCGCCGAGCTCATGCACAGCATGTGCATCACGTCCTCCTGGTTCACGAACGTCTCAGCACATACAAGTACACACCTGTATCTCCGGGTGGAGCACTTCGAGCGTGTTGGTGACATAGAAAGTGCCGAGCGTGGCTCGCGACTCCTCGGTCATCGGCTGCCAGTAGATGTGCCCCGCCGAGCTCATGCACAGCATGTGCATCACGTCCTCCTGGTTCACGAACGTCTCAGCACATACAAGTACACACCTGTATCTCCGGGTGGAGCACTTCGAGCGTGTTGGTGACATAGAAAGTGCCGAGCGTGGCTCGCGACTCCTCGGTCATCGGCTGCCAGTAGATGTGCCCCGCCGAGCTCATGCACAGCATGTGCATCACGTCCTCCTGGTTCACGAACGTCTCAGCACATACAAGTACACACCTGTATCTCCGGGTGGAGCACTTCGAGCGTGTTGGTGACATAGAAAGTGCCGAGCGTGGCTCGCGACTCCTCGGTCATCGGCTGCCAGTAGATGTGCCCCGCCGAGCTCATGCACAGCATGTGCATCACGTCCTCCTGGTTCACGAACGTCTCAGCACATACAAGTACACACCTGTATCTCCGGGTGGAGCACTTCGAGCGTGTTGGTGACATAGAAAGTGCCGAGCGTGGCTCGCGACTCCTCGGTCATCGGCTGCCAGTAGATGTGCCCCGCCGAGCTCATGCACAGCATGTGCATCACGTCCTCCTGGTTCACGAACGTCTCAGCACATACAAGTACACACCTGTATCTCCGGGTGGAGCACTTCGAGCGTGTTGGTGACATAGAAAGTGCCGAGCGTGGCTCGCGACTCCTCGGTCATCGGCTGCCAGTAGATGTGCCCCGCCGAGCTCATGCACAGCATGTGCATCACGTCCTCCTGGTTCACGAACGTCTCAGCACATACAAGTACACACCTGTATCTCCGGGTGGAGCACTTCGAGCGTGTTGGTGACATAGAAAGTGCCGAGCGTGGCTCGCGACTCCTCGGTCATCGGCTGCCAGTAGATGTGCCCCGCCGAGCTCATGCACAGCATGTGCATCACGTCCTCCTGGTTCACGAACGTCTCAGCACATACAAGTACACACCTGTATCTCCGGGTGGAGCACTTCGAGCGTGTTGGTGACATAGAAAGTGCCGAGCGTGGCTCGCGACTCCTCGGTCATCGGCTGCCAGTAGATGTGCCCCGCCGAGCTCATGCACAGCATGTGCATCACGTCCTCCTGGTTCACGAACGTCTCAGCACATACAAGTACACACCTGTATCTCCGGGTGGAGCACTTCGAGCGTGTTGGTGACATAGAAAGTGCCGAGCGTGGCTCGCGACTCCTCGGTCATCGGCTGCCAGTAGATGTGCCCCGCCGAGCTCATGCACAGCATGTGCATCACGTCCTCCTGGTTCACGAACGTCACGTCTCGGACCTGGACAACGTCACAACTTATCAGTATAGCGGATAAATCTGTTACAAGTGTGGAGAGGAGATCGTTTTCAACAAACGAGTTAAGATTTACACAAAAATATGAACAATATTTTTTTACATCTTTTCTCTTTATTATCTTTTTATATTTTGTCATGCTTTATTTCATTTTTATTGGAATTGAATTTGTATAACTATCCTTTCTCAATACATCCAAATTTGCATGACTTCTTTTGAAAGAAAAGGTAAATCCTTCGTTCATTCTGTCAGCTCATGAGAAAAATTTCTTAGGAAAAACTACCAAAAGTGTTTCTATAGCATTCTATACCTTTCCACTGGGCACGAGGAAGTAGTGCATAGGGTTGTTGAGGTCTTTGCTGAGGTCGAATATCTTGACAAAGTCAGAGGTCACCAGAGCCAGCTGCGTCTGCGAGCCCGGCAGCCATATTGCTTTGATGACGTAGTTGTTTGCTTCCAAAGCTGCGTTTAACACTAGATGGTCGGCCACTGCGCCTAATTAACAATATGGACATGATTATTAAAACCAAAAATAACTACTTTTGGGAGATACGTGATGTATTTGTAATGATAATAATTTAATTTAAAATGTTCTTTAAGCTATAACTAAAAAAATTTAACTAAAGACCCGGTTCTTTTCACATTTTCGATATTTTTAACCAACGAAAAAAACCGGAGGAGTTCTCAATTCGACAAGTATATTTTTTTTTAATGTATAACCACGCATAACTTTTTGAGTTGTCCGATTTTGATGATTCTTTTTCATTAGAAAGGGCACACTTCCAAGGTGGTCCCATAGTCATCCTGTTAGGATCTGATGATGATATTCTGGGAATATTTAAGGAACTCTTCAAATTTTATAGGCACACTTGCAGCGATTTCGGTTTTTGTGTAAGTATCGGTAGCTTTTTGGCTACCATTGCCGTATAATATATTATGAAAGTATAGTAAGTACGAGTAGGTTACGTGTCGATAAATCTCTAAAAAAATTAAAAAAAAAAATAGAACAGACTCAAAACGCACCAAAAAGTAAGAAATAACTGTGTCATTTAGTTGCTTTAATATACTTAAGCATATCTATGCGTCGGTGCCAGCCAAGGTTTCTACTTTAAGGACGTTAGAACCCACAAACTGCTTACTACATTAAATAAATGTTCCTTAAACTTGGCTGGCACCGACTTCATAGATATGCTGAAGTAAATTAAAGCAACTAAATGACGCAGTCATTTCTTACTTTTTAGTGTGTTTTAAGTTGGTTCTATTTTTTGTTAAAAAAATTTATAAAATATTTTATATGTAATTATTATTGGTATTTATTGTATAATTTAAATTGATATAAGAATAACTATTAAATAAAATAAAAAATAAATATTAGCATTTATATTACTATCGTTATTTATTTCATTATTTTTTGTATGTTTATGTATTTATTTTATAGCAATTTTGCCTCATATAATTTGGGTTGTCCTTATAAGGTTAAGGATCACTAATAGTGATCTCTTTTGCCCTTTACTTTGGCATAACTATTAATGCAATAAAGTTATTTAATAAAAAATGAGTACTTAAAGGCCTTATCTAGTAATACTCACCACCGCTATTGAACGTAAGCACATGGCACTCCTTCAAGCCGCACACGGCCAGCAGGTCTTCGTTCCACGGGTTCCCGCTGAGGCTGAGCACGGTGAACGAGATGGGCGCAGACGACAGTCGGGTCAGAGTCAACTTGTGTTTCGAAGAATCGGCTTGTTTTAGTAACGTTGACAGCTGGAGTACTGTGATCTTTCCTGGCAATTAAAATGATTTCTAAATAAATCAGCATAAGACTACCTACAGAAGTACAATTTCGATTACGCACATCCAACCCTGATATACAAATTGAGCTACTTAAAGTTCTACGATCAATGCATATTATAAAACCAAGTCCCCGCCGCGCCCGTCTATCAACTTTCGCGATAAACTAAAACACTATTGAAAGGATTTTCTTGCAGTTTGCACCAACAGACAGATTGAGAAGGGGTTAACTATATCATTTGGTAAGGTTTTGTTCAAATTGAATCAAATATGACGATAAATGTTGGAAGAGTCACATGAAACCTCACAAGTTTCATTGTAAACGGTGCTTTATCTTTTTGAGATAATTAGCAAAACAATGTATGGAAGGATTGTTCCTCTTTATTGGAACTACAAAAACCCGCGATGGTATATCTCTATCTTTAAAGACAGCTTGCTATACCAATTACTTCCTTAAAAAAGGGTCACGTTTTTTTATGTTTTTTGGTGTTCTTGGTGTTGTAATATACTGTTTTGCTCGTAGACAAAGTCACGGGCGGCTGCTAGTTTGTTATACATGTGTGTAGGACAAACGTAGAGATTTTGATTAGTCTATTTATATTTTTACATAAACGTTTAATTTACTGAGTGTAAAAGCATGTCCTCAAAATGAACTTGGCCAAGAGTGGCAAATGTAAATTGAACCTAAAGATGCTGAAGAGAAGGTACCTTTTTCATGTGACACAGCTAGATGCTGGCGGCGCCCCTGCGGCGAGGCGAGGCAGCACATGGCGACGCGCCGCAGCTTGTGCGCGGACATGAGCTGGCGGATCGTCTGCCCGTTCTCGCCCGTGTACGACATGCGCACGTTCTCGAACGCGCCCTCTTGAGATCCTGTACCGATAGTGTCAGAGCGAACAATCTATCTATCCAAGTTATCTTATAACTAGCGTGGCGTTCTTAGTCGCGAACTATGTGGAAAGGAGAATGCTGAAATCTGCTATTTTTTCACCTAGTGATTTACCAAATATTACTTTCAAAATATATAGAAAGAAAAATCCAAGCTGTAATAATATCAAAAAAAATCTTACAAAAATTGACAAACCGTTAACGGGCTCAGAATCGTGTATAAAGAAAGTCACTGGTTTAAGTTTTCACGTGAACATGACACTCTATGTTATTACCATATCGTTATTGTGGAAGATGTTTACTCACCAAGAGTAGGCACCATTAGCGAGTCGATGTGCGTAAACCTCTTCTCTCCCAGGTGCAGCTGCGCGAGCGCGCGCTGGGCCCGCCCGTGCGCGCCGACCGCCGCGCCGCGCTCGCACGCCGCGCGCACCGGGCCCGCCAGCGCCGCCAGCAAGCGCCGCACGCGCTCCAGGCACGGGCCCCAGTTGTTGTACGAGAGCAGGAACGAGCGGCATCCTGTATGTGGTCGTGATATCCTTACATATCATAAAACAAAGTCCCGCGCCGCGTCTGTCTGTCTGTGCGCGATAAACTCATACTGTACTGAACGGACTGTGATGCAGTGTTCATTAATATATAGTGGTCCCTGAGGAAGTATATAATTTGTTACTTTTATGTAAATTGGATGTATATTTCATCCACTTGGATGTATACTTGTTGAAAAAGAGAAAGAAATTTACGCCTCATGGGAGGTTTCATCGAAAACGCTATACCCATTAAAAAAAAGGATTATGTACATTTTTCTTGATTAGTAAGATTGATAAGGCTTTTTATTTTTCCCTCAGGCCTCAGGCGTGGGTGAAAGGAAACTGCCTGAATACGACAGCCGGCTCTGACTCAATACACATTTCCTTGTTGTAAGATATTGGTCGAATTCTTCTGGCAAAATTAAATACAAATGTCTTAAAAACATTGAAGTGTTAGTTTGGATTGGCACTTTCGGCTGATCCTTCAACTTTATTCAGGGATCACAACACCTTAGAGTTGCCAAAACGCATATTTTAGTTTATCCAGGACGAAAAGGTTGCGTCACTTGGAATCTAGGAAACTCGATTCAAGTTCTAGCTTATAAAATAGAGTAAAAAAAAAATCTTAATAAAAAATTAAACCAACTTCAAAACACACTGAAAAGAAAAAAATTAATGTGTCATTTAGTTACTTTTATTTACTTAACCATATTTATAAGCTCGGTGCCATCCAAGTTTAAGGAAAGTTTATTCAACGAAGTAGCAAAGCACTTTGTGTGAATTATTTATTTATTTGCATTCCAATTTATACATATTATTGTACTATAAATAGTATGTCAAATTGGAACCCCGTCTGGGGCACAGCAAATGGCTTAGAAGGGAGACGGCGCCAACTAGGTATCGTCTTTAAAGTAGAAAGCTTACAGATGGCACCGACTTCATAGACATAGTTAAGGCTTAAGCGACAACCTACCTTGAATATTGTGCGCCAGTACGGGTCGGCGCGGAGGGGCGAGCAGCGCCGGCGGGGTGGGGCTCGACGGGCGGCGGCGCAGCGAGGGCGCGGGGGGCGTGTCCTCGGACGCGCCGGCCGCGCCGCGCGCCCCGCCCAGCGTGGCGGAGCGCTTCACGAGAGCTTGACAACCTACCTTGAATATTGTGCGCCAGTACGGGTCGGCGCGGAGGGGCGAGCAGCGCCGGCGGGGTGGGGCTCGACGGGCGGCGGCGCAGCGAGGGCGCGGGGGGCGTGTCCTCGGACGCGCCGGCCGCGCCGCGCGCCCCGCCCAGCGTGGCGGAGCGCTTCACGAGAGCTTGACAACCTACCTTGAATATTGTGCGCCAGTACGGGTCGGCGCGGAGGCGCGAGCAGCGCCGGCGGGGTGGGGCTCGACGGGCGGCGGCGCAGCGAGGGCGCGGGGGGCGTGTCCTCGGACGCGCCGGCCGCGCCGCGCGCCCCGCCCAGCGTGGCGGAGCGCTTCACGAGAGCTTGACAACCTACCTTGAATATTGTGCGCCAGTACGGGTCGGCGCGGAGGGGCGAGCAGCGCCGGCGGGGTGGGGCTCGACGGGCGGCGGCGCAGCGAGGGCGCGGGGGGCGTGTCCTCGGACGCGCCGGCCGCGCCGCGCGCCCCGCCCAGCGTGGCGGAGCGCTTCACGAGAGCTTGACAACCTACCTTGAATATTGTGCGCCAGTACGGGTCGGCGCGGAGGCGCGAGCAGCGCCGGCGGGGTGGGGCTCGACGGGCGGCGGCGCAGCGAGGGCGCGGGGGGCGTGTCCTCGGACGCGCCGGCCGCGCCGCGCGCCCCGCCCAGCGTGGCGGAGCGCTTCAGAGAGCTTGACAACCTACCTTGAATATTGTGCGCCAGTACGGGTCGGCGCGGAGGGGCGAGCAGCGCCGGCGGGGTGGGGCTCGACGGGCGGCGGCGCAGCGAGGGCGCGGGGGGCGTGTCCTCGGACGCGCCGGCCGCGCCGCGCGCCCCGCCCAGCGTGGCGGAGCGCTTCACGAGAGCTTGACAACTGCACAACAACAACTTCTATCAGTATCTGAGTTGTCAATGTTTGGAGTAAACACTTCACTAGAAACTTTGCAAAAGCACGTTCACTGTCTTTCCTCACCCTAGTTTTAGTGGATGACGTGTATTAATGTAAAGTGGAATACTCATTGTTTGTCGATACATATAGGTTTACCAATTTATGCTTCCAGGAGTCGTTTTCCATCTCATTTAAATAAGATGTTAAATGGTCTACTGGATATTTAAGCGCTTTTTATCTTAATGACGGCTTTTATCACATAATAGTTCTGATAATAATGTACCTGGAGTCGGGCTTGGCGCCGCAGTCGCAGAAGAAGTTGCCGAACTTGGCGTAGGACACGTCGTGTCCGCGGTGGCAGACGCGCGCGCACACCGTGCACACGCCCACGCCGTCCACCATCTTGCACGTGTGGCAGTGGTACCAGTGCTGGTTCATGAACTCGCGCTGCGTCACCGTGAACGTGCACAGGCGGTACTGCAGCATGGCGTCCTCGTCCTGCAAATTGTTAAAGTAATGGAACATTTGAATATCGACAGAAAAGTGCTAAACACTGGTGCACTGGTAATATGCGGTAATAGAATGCGACAAATACTAACGGAGTCATCAGCGCTTGTGTCATCATCATCTTGCTGTTCATCAGTGTAGTCAAAATCGAAACCGAGATCGGATGGAGCCTCCCAAGTTGGACTCACTGATCGCCAGGCTGCAACATAAGTAGTAAAATTATCCAGGGAAAATTGGCAAAATGATGAAATATTATGTGGCCAACAGCGGCGACATCTGTCATTCTGTGGAAGAGAGATGTCTGCTGACGGAATCAAGGCCTGCAGGAGAGACTTGCGTGTACTCTGTGTATCTGTATACATTCGTGCATACTAACTGTGCGGCTGCGCAGTGCCGATAGCGTGCAGCGCGTCCGTGAGGTACGAGAGCAACACGCACGCCGACTCGATCTGCGATGTGAGGTTGCTGTCCAGCTGGCCTTCTTCCAACTTCTCCAGAACATCAGCACTGCTCAAGTTTTCCACACTGTTATAAGCAAAACAAAAACATTTCCCATTATTTGCCAAAGAAGCTTTGTACATAGAACATGAAAGTCCAATATTTGAATACATACCACGTGGACAGCCACGCTATGGCGGCGGGGAACAGATGGCGGTGATCGGCGCCCGAGTGCGCGTCGGCCAGGCGACACAGCTCGCGCAGCAGCAGCGGCGTGCACGTCTCCCCGCTGACGCTGATCAGCGCACCCACCATGCGTTCGCACACTTTCTCTCCGCTGCCAACAGTGTAACAATAGTACATCTGTACTGCGATACGTGTGACGATAAGGAGGACTACAAATACAAAGTAGACATCTAATCTGTACAATAACATGAATGAACATCGAATAGCCCCCTTATCGTACGGAGAATACAAACGGAATAACAAAATATGAAATACCACTTCTAATGTGTATTGTCTGTCAGTGCTCACACTTGTCATCTATTATATTCTTCCATCTTATTCAGCAATTAATAACTATACAGGAAAACATTTATTTTAGTTTACAATTTTTTATATTTTGTAAATAAGCGAAATTAAAGAATGACGAATTTTTATTTTTTAACTCATAAATGTACAAAAGTATCGTTCACAAAAGTCACACAGGCACACGTTCGTCCGTTTGTTTGTTTGATTGATGTTCACAGTGTCACTCACCCGTGAATCACAATATGCTTGCAAAGCAGAGTGAGCAGGGTCGCGTTGTCGTTGCTAGCGTCTCCGAGAGTCGCAGTGTTGATGTTGTCGAGAACTGGCGGCGGTGCGGCGCTGCCCTCCTTGCTGCCGTCCGGCCAGCCGCATGGTTCTGCTACAATCAAATATTTTATGTTAAGTAACAGAGCAAACAAATAGCAACACTTCGCAGAAGGAACGACTTACATTCAAATGCTCCATTATCTGAGAACCTGCTGCATGGCTGTTAAGTCCCATGTTAATACCCATTTTGCTCACTGATCGACTTAATCGGAGTCTCCTATTATCAAATACTAGCAGTCGCCCGCGACTTCGTCCGCGTGAAAACCTCTTAGGTACTAAAAGGGTACCTAAGAGACTATTTTAAAGACAGACTTTCATATAAAGTGTGATCTTTACCCACTACCCCTCTCAATTTTTTTTTTTATAGTTTCCCGTGAAGCAATATCCTCCGTCCCGTCCCTTGTACTAAAGATCTACATTTTTGTTACGTACGACGTTTGTACGACATTTCAGTACATTAACACTAACAATATATATTTATGGCAAGCTGATGTGTATAGCTTGTATTAAATGGTCTATTTCACTTTTGAGTCCAGCTTTCATATTAAACAAAATTGTACGGGATAGTACATTCACTATTTACTGGATTGCTCTGGACGAAACTGGGCGGGTTTTCTTCAATGAAACACTTCTTCAAGAACGCCTTTTTATTCTTCTATTGGTACCTCTTCTTATTACAATCTTCTCGGTGGTCGATTGGGAACTGTGTCGCTGTCGGCACAGTGCCCCGTATTTATACAAATTAATTCGGGCCCTCTAATTGGTGCATAATGATATCCAATTAGAGAGCCCATATAACAACCAATCAAACGTGTTTAGCTATCTTTGTCTAACGTCTGCCCTCTCGCTCTATTACAACGGGCTTTCTGATTGGTCGATGTTAGAGCGAGAGGGCCTATATACCTATTTCTTTTAAAACAAATTGGTCACGCGAGGCGTGTTTACAATATTTGTACTATTGCGCGACCTAAAAAATCAATGACTATACATTTGCTTATTGTAAACTATTGGTTATGCACGCTATGATTACTATTAATGTCTATTGTTTAATATTACTGAGTTAATACACTATAAATTACACTATAAATACACTATAAACAAATTACGCACTATAAATACACTATAAATTACACACTATAAATACACTATAAATTACTGTCCCGCACATTCTCCCGCCGTGCGACGGGTGTCGCATCATCTCCCGGTGCGGGTTCGTCGCTCGTAGGTAGAGGCAGGATGACCAGCTTCCGCACGGGTCGTCGCAGCACGCCTCCCTTGGTCCGGATGTCGACGGCTCGAACCACGCCGTCTGGTCCCGGGTACGTGGCGATCACGCGCCCACGAACCCACACGTTGCGCGGCAGGTTGGGGTCAACGACCTGTACTAGGTCATCGACGCACACAGCCGGTCCACGGCCGTGCGGCTCCCGCCGGTGTTGGAGTTCCGGTAGGTACTCTCGTACCCACCGCGTCCAGAAGAGGTCAGCGAGCCTCTGTGAGGCCCGCCACGAAGATCGGGATGCTGCATCTCGCTCGTCGAAGGTGCCAGGCAGCGGCACACGTCCTGGGCCGCCCAGCAGGAAGTGGTTAGGCGTCAGCGCCTCGGGATCGTCCGCGCTGACCGAGACATGGGTCAGCGGACGACTGTTCACTGTGTATTCCACCTCAGCCAGTAAGGTGGTCAGGACCTCTTCTGTTGGATGTCGCTCGTGAAGGGTGGCTGCCAGTGCAGTTTTCACGGAGCGTACCAGGCGCTCCCAAGCACCGCCCATGAACGGCGCCCCTGGCGGTATGTAGCGCCAGGCGATGGTCCTCTTTGCTGCTTCCTCGGCTGTCGCGCTGCCTATTGCCTGACGAAGCTCCTTGTCTGCTGCTTTCAGGTTCGTGCCGTTGTCGGACCAGATTTCTGTAGGACATCCCCGTCTTGCTATCATTCTTCGGAGAGTCATCACCGCCGAGTCTGCGCTGAGAGAACTTGCCATTTCCAGGTGCACAGCCCTCGTTGTTAGGCACGTGTATATGGCCACGTACCGCTTCTGTCGCGTTCGGCCCACGGTGACAGACTGGGGTCCAAAATAGTCCAGTCCACAGAAGGTGAAGGATCTCTTGTGGTGTGCTAGGCGGCATGCGGGCAGGTCCCCGGTCCTCGGGTATGGCGGCGTCTGTGTCTTCATTCTACAAAATAAACATCTCCTTATTATTACTCGGGTAACAGGACGCGCGCGCAGCACCCAGTACTGCTGTCTGCACTCATTCACTGTAGCTTCCACACCGGCGTGATGCAGCTGTCGATGTACTGATTGAATCCAGAGTTTGACCGTCGGATGGTCACCGTCGAGCACTAGAGGACTCTTTACGCTTTCCGATATATTTTCTGTTGCTTGAATACGACTTCTTAATCTCACGGCGCCGTTAACGTAAGCGACGCTGAGCTGATACAAACGACTTTCTTTCCTCATTCTATTGTCGTTCTTCAAGGCTTCTATATCTTCTGTGAAGGAATCTTCTTGAGAAGCGCGTAATAGTAGCTCCTCTGCTCTCTTAAGTAACTCGGCGGAAACAGGTAGGTACTTCTTGTCTGAAGACTTAAATTTTATGTTGGTTTCTTGTCTCCTAGGTACAGGTTTCTTTATTTTCTGCCAGCTCGGGTCCGTTTCTTTGTTTTTACGTGTCCTTCTGTAGTTAATTTTTTCCTTATTAGCCCTGCAGAGCTCGATAAATTGCAGGACTCGAGCTGCACTGTAGCGAAGTCTATCCCAATTGGAGAAGCGTGATGCCTCTGGCAGGCCTTCGGCGAGCTTCGGTTTCGCCCTGTCGACCACGTGTTGCACCTTCTCTTCCCCAGAAGGTTCTTGTATAACTGTAGTGGAGACTTCAGTAGGCCAGAGTTCTTCCGCTTCGTACAGGAAGTCGGGTCCCGTGTACCAGCGATGGTGCTTGCTGAAACCGCTAGGTACGTCGCGCGTTGCGTCATCAGCCACGTTCAATTTCGTTGGAACCCATCGCCATTCTGTGACCTTAGTAATCTCTTCTATAGCTGCTAAACGATGCGCTACGTACGGCTTGTAGGTACGTGAGCCGGTACGTATCCATGTGAGCGCGGTCTTGCTGTCCGTCCAGAAAATCTTGCTATCTGGTTTTCTTTCGTGTTCATCTATTACTGTTTCAGCTAAACGCGCGCCCATGACTGCTGCCTGTAGTTCCAACCTCGGGATGGACGTCAACTTCAATGGAGCCACCTTGGCTTTGGCCATGATGAGTGAGAGGCCAACTTGACCGTCCGGCGCCACCGCCCTCCAGAAGAGTACTGCTGAATAGGCTGCTTCGCTTGCATCGGTGAAGACGTGTAACTGTAGCGAAGTCGCGTCACTATAGTGTAGGTAACGCCTGGGTATCGTGACGTCGCTTAGCTGCTTCAGATGTGTCATCCAGTCTTGCCACTGCGTCGCTAAGTCTTCGTCGAGTTCGTTATCCCATGACGTCCCTCTTCGCCATACTTCTTGCAGCAGCTGTTTCGCCCTTATGGTGACGGGCGAAGCGAACCCAAGAGGATCGAATAACGACATCACTATTCTCAGGGCTTCCCTTTTCGTAGGCGTCTTGCCATCTGCTATGGTGGGGGCTATGCGCGCGAGGTTGAGGTTGAAAGTCAGCTCGTCGGTGTTGATTTTCCATATCACACCCAGTACTCGTTCTGTTTGCTCTTCTGACTTGTAAAGCTCTCTATTGTCTATTGGGTCGTTTTCTCCGAGTGCTTCCAGTAGACACGGAGAGTTTGACTTCCACTGTTTTAGTTCGAAGTTGGCTTTCGAGTGAACCTCTCTAACGCTCTTTGTAATTCTGACTGCATCTTCTATGCTTCTGAAGCTGTCAAGGTAGTCATCAACATAGTGTTTCTGTACTATGGCGGCGGCGGCTTCCGGATGAGAGTCTTTGTGCTGTTTCGCGTTCAAGTCTTTTATGTATATTGCTGTAGATGGGGAACTTGACGCGCCGAATATCAGAGACGTCATTCTGTACTCCTCCGGAGGCTGGTTGTCTCTTCTATTTCCTCGCCACAGATAACGAAGTGCGTCGCGGTCTTCATTTCGTAACTTCACCTGCATGAACATTTCTTTGATGTCAGCCGTCACCGCGATCATGTGTTGCCGAAACCGCATGACAACACCAGGCAGCGACTGAAGAAGGTCAGGCCCCTTGAGCAGCATGTCATTGAGAGCCACCCCTCTGGTCTTTGCCGCGGCGTCGTGCACCACTCTGAGTTTCTCTGGTTTCATTGGATTAATGACTCCGAAGTGTGGTAGGTACCAGGTCTTCCCTTCCGGCTTCTGTGCTGGAGCTGGTTCGGCGTATCCTTTTGAGATAAGGGCTTCCATCTGTTCCGTGTACTTCTGGTTCAGCTTGGGATCTCGATCTAGCTTCTTTTCAATATTGAAGAGTCGTTTAAGCGAGTTGTCGTAGTTATCCGGTAGAGTGACGTCTTCTGTGCGCCAGAGCAAACCCGTTTCATACTTGCTGTCGTCTATCTTGATGGTGGTCTTCTCCAGTAGGCGTAACGCTCGCTCCTCCGGATCCAATTTCGGTTTCTTCGGCTGTAGGCAGAGTGCATCCATTTCGAAGTATTGCTTCACGAGGCCTTCTAAGTTATCTTCTGAATCTTCTGTGACGTGTGACACGAAATCGATTGTGTGTCCGATCGTACGGGTCTGGCTGCCATGTAGCACCCATCCCAGCCGAGTGAGGGAGGCCACCGGTTGATGTATGCTTCCTCTCTTCACCTCTGTAGTCAACAGGAGATGCTAGTTGTCTTGCCCTATTAGCACTCGTGGCTTCACGTTCGTGTACACGAGATATTCGCGTATGTCTTCTAAGTGCTTGCACGTGTCTACCATTTCCTTTGAAACGCGCTGCGATGAAACTTGGAGGTTATTCACAGTGCGCGCTTGAATTCGCTCTTCTTGATCGTTTAGTCCCCTTAGCTTGATGTTGACTCTTCGCGAGGCAGACTCCGAGGTTTTCATATCGTTGATTGTTTCTATTTTCAGAGGATCGATGGGTCCCGTCGCGCCGATGCTTTCGGCCACGGCGCTGTCTATGTTGAACGAAAAATGTCACTGTTGACCCGTCGTCCATCAGTGCGTAGGTATCGAGAGCCCCCTTGGGTCCTACCACTTGCACTGGTATAATCTTTAGGTATGACTGTTTCCTCTTGATGGTCCACGCGGAGTTAATCACTTCTGTACTATCTTGATCTTCTTTTTTATCTGTACGTGTAGCTTTGTTGTAGTGCAGCATCCTGTGGTGGTAGTACTTGCACCCATCCAGTCCACACATCCTTGGCCGACAGCTGTGCGACTTGGTTCTATGGCGAAGACATCTAAAGCACAGGTGCTTGGCCTTGGCAGCGTCCCATCTACTGTTGGAATCCAAGTTCTTGAATTTTTCACAATTGACCACGGTGTGAGTTTCATCGGAGCATACGAGGCACTTGTTTGTGAAATTCTTTTCCGATGTCTCTCTCTTTTCCGTGACGCTGTTCACCTTCTGTGGTCTTCTTTGAAGAGTGACTTGTGCTACCTGTTCAGGTGGGGCATAAGGTCCACACAGCTCCGCTTCGCGCATAAGGAATTTTTCTATTTTCAACAAATCGGGTTCTTCCCTAGGTCGTAGTGCTGCGAAGTCGTAGTACCTATATCGAAGCGTAGGCGTCAATTTGTCCACAATAGTTTTCGAAATTTCTGGATTATACATGTAGTTTGCACAGTTCAAAGTCTTCAGTGTAGCCACCACATTAGAAATTTTCGTAGAAAATATACAGATGTCACGAGGAGAGTCGGTGAGCCGCGCTAGTCCACGAAGAGTTTCCATTTCCATTATAGCGATCAACTCTGGTCTTCCGAATCTTGACTCCAAGGTTTTCATGACGTCTGAAGGGTGTGCACTGGTGATGAGAAGGCCTTCTACAGCTTCTCGAGCTCTTCCTTTCAAGTTCCTCCGCAAACGGTTTGTATTTTCCACTGCTGTGAACGAATTTTCTGTTTCGTAGTACGCCGCACGAAACGGTAGCCATTCTTGATGAGATCCACTGAACATGGGCAGTTCGATGAACTTGGGGCGCTGCGCTGCTCTAATGGCGTGGGTGATAGCCTCTGCTAGCTGAGCGACACCGTTCGATTCTCCCGCCGGTATACCTGTGGGCGCGCCGGCCGGAACACTCGGCGGCGCTCCCGCCGGTGGCTGTAGTTCACTGAAGTGACCCCGTTGCGCTTCTGGGTTCTTCCGTGACCCCGCCGCACCCTTGATTGGGTTGTGAGGCACTTCGGTGATCGCTAATACGGGGCACGGCTGTGGCGGCGGCAGCAGCGATGGCGGCGGCAGCGGCGGTGGCGGTGGCTGGTCTTGTAACCAACTATGCACAAATTCATTTGCTTCTATTCTCGAATGCACGGAGATGTCGTCCTCTTCATCTATTTCTTGATCTGAGTTCTCCGTTTCTAGAGTCGCGAGGCGCGCGGCTGCTAGTTCGACTTGAAGGCGTAGTAGTTCCTCCTTCGCCTTTGCTATTTTGAGCGTCTTGGATTTGCTATGAGTGGACGCCCCACCTATTCTCTTCTTGAGCGGGGGTCGCGCTGTCTGATGATCCATCGGCTCTTGATGTTTGACAGTTCCTTTTCCTATAACGTGACCACGTTCTATTTGCTTCTTTGTCGAAGTCTTCACACACTGTACTGTTGCGGCGGACGCGTCGGAAGCGGCTGGCTCCGTGAGCGCGGCGGGCGCTACGGGCGCCATCGCCGGACGGGCGAATGCACTCACGGACGCGGCGGACACGGGCGCGCTCCCGGCGGACACGGGCGCGGACGCGGACACGGGCGCGGACGCGGACACGTGCGCGCTTCCGGCGGACACGGGCGCGGACGCGGTGGATGCGTGCGCAGACGCGGTGGACGCGCTCGAGTTCTGAGGCGTCGGGGACCCAGCGTCCCACGTGTTGGTTTCAGAAGAAGAGGTGCCGTCGTCAGACTTCTTCGCCTTGCGACTGTCTTGACGCGTCTGTGGCATTTTCTTGAACACGACGAATTTTCACTGTTGCACTATTTCACCAGTTTCGCAGAGACGATCCGGCGAACGAAGGACCATTCAATGTACGGGATAGTACATTCACTATTTACTGGATTGCTCTGGACGAAACTGGGCGGGTTTTCTTCAATGAAACACTTCTTCAAGAACGCCTTTTTATTCTTCTATTGGTACCTCTTCTTATTACAATCTTCTCGGTGGTCGATTGGGAACTGTGTCGCTGTCGGCACAGTGCCCCGTATTTATACAAATTAATTCGGGCCCTCTAATTGGTGCATAATGATATCCAATTAGAGAGCCCATATAACAACCAATCAAACGTGTTTAGCTATCTTTGTCTAACGTCTGCCCTCTCGCTCTATTACAACGGGCTTTCTGATTGGTCGATGTTAGAGCGAGAGGGCCTATATACCTATTTCTTTTAAAACAAATTGGTCACGCGAGGCGTGTTTACAATATTTGTACTATTGCGCGACCTAAAAAATCAATGACTATACATTTGCTTATTGTAAACTATTGGTTATGCACGCTATGATTACTATTAATGTCTATTGTTTAATATTACTGAGTTAATACACTATAAATTACACTATAAATACACTATAAACAAATTACGCACTATAAATACACTATAAATTACACACTATAAATACACTATAAATTACTGTCCCGCACAAAAATAATTTACAATCCGACATGCAGATCTAGAAATTAGCCCGTTTAAACAAACGTACAAACTTTTTCGTATATTATATAAATATTTGTCTGCCATGCCAAATAAATTAAAAGAAAAGATCAAAGATCGAATTCTCAAAGAATATCAGTACCAAAATGTTGACCCCTTTTCAGTACTTATAACATAATGGATGGATTATAGGAGGAGGTCAATTTAATTTGGACGATATAGCGGCAGAGTTGTATTTGAGAAATTTTGTAATATCTCCGAAACTCTATAACTAATTAACATACTGTAAAAGGCAAATCTTATCTTTATAATATCCTTGTGACTGAATATTTTATTTTGATAAGGATTTAAGTTTAGTTGTATAAAAAATGACGTAAACGTAAGCGTACGAATTAAATGATTTTTTAAAACACAAAAAGTTATATATCTGCCAAAATATAAAAGATAGATATATGCTATCGCGGACTTTTTTGTAGAACTTTTTAAGATGCATAAAGTTTTCATACAATGTTTTCAATTATATCCAATAGATAAGGCAGCGTACGCGTACATACGTAAATTTAATAAATTTCACGGTCCGACTCGCGTGACAAAAACTGTGATAACTCGGGTAATATATACAATACAAATATAAAATATAGCCTATGACACTCACTGATAACGTTGCATTCTACTGGTGAAAGAATTTTTAAATCGGATCAGTAGTTCCGAAGATTAGCCCCGACAGAACTTTATTTACAAACTTACAAACTTTACCTCTTAATAATATTAGTATAGAAGTATAATAGATTAAAGTTAAAATTACCTTTAGAGTTTCCAGATGGCTGCGAAGAGTCAGACTGAACTCTCGGAGCTGGTGCCCTTTAGAAAAAGCTTCACGTTAGTTTGTAATCTCAAATTAATAAAATGATTGGTTTTTATAATGTGATTTAAAATAATAAAATGTGCTTTATAAGTATAACAAATACTCACGGAGCATCAAACACTGGTATCTCCTGTTCGCTGCGGTTCGCGTTATCGTTCCTGGCGGCCTCGTTGTTGTTGCGGAAGATGGAGCGCATGGCGTTCCTCAGAGCGAGCGACGCCGGGTTGCCGCAGCAGTGACATTACCGTTGGTTCATGCGGCTAGGTATAAGTATAACAAATACTCACGGAGCATCAAACACTGGTATCTCCTGTTCGCTGCGGTTCGCGTTATCGTTCCTGGCGGCCTCGTTGTTGTTGCGGAAGATGGAGCGCATGGCGTTCCTCAGAGCGAGCGACGCCGGGTTGCCGCAGCAGTGACATTACCGTTGGTTCATGCGGCTAGGTATAAGTATAACAAATACTCACGGAGCATCAAACACTGGTATCTCCTGTTCGCTGCGGTTCGCGTTATCGTTCCTGGCGGCCTCGTTGTTGTTGCGGAAGATGGAGCGCATGGCGTTCCTCAGAGCGAGCGACGCCGGGTTGCCGCAGCAGTGACATCACCGTTGGTTCATGCGGCTAGGTATAAGTATAACAAATACTCACGGAGCATCAAACACTGGTATCTCCTGTTCGCTGCGGTTCGCGTTATCGTTCCTGGCGGCCTCGTTGTTGTTGCGGAAGATGGAGCGCATGGCGTTCCTCAGAGCGAGCGACGCCGGGTTGCCGCAGCAGTGACATTACCGTTGGTTCATGCGGCTAGGTATAAGTATAACAAATACTCACGGAGCATCAAACACTGGTATCTCCTGTTCGCTGCGGTTCGCGTTATCGTTCCTGGCGGCCTCGTTGTTGTTGCGGAAGATGGAGCGCATGGCGTTCCTCAGAGCGAGCGACGCCGGGTTGCCGCAGCAGTGACATTACCGTTGGTTCATGCGGCTAGGTATAAGTATAACAAATACTCACGGAGCATCAAACACTGGTATCTCCTGTTCGCTGCGGTTCGCGTTATCGTTCCTGGCGGCCTCGTTGTTGTTGCGGAAGATGGAGCGCATGGCGTTCCTCAGAGCGAGCGACGCCGGGTTGCCGCCGGCCTCGGGCGCGGACGACGTCGGCGTCGGCAGCTCGGCCTCCGTCGGTGTGCCGTTAGCAGTGACGTTACCGTTGGTTGATGTGGCTAGTAGTAATACGTAACATTATTACTTCGTTTATTGAAGACTGAATAATTGGATTAAAAGTGTAGCGAAACACTTTTAATCCAAGTTTGGACATCCTACTCTCGAAAGACGCTTAATATGTTAAAGTAAGCCAGACAGGTTTTGGGAGGCGCGTTAGTATGTGAAAGTACCACCGTCAATCTTTGCTCAGTAGACAGTGGTCCCGTTTTTAGTCTGAATAATTTAACAAATGCAGCGCTGAAGTTCCTTTAGTTTACGCAGACACATATCTGACTCAAAATAGTGGCATTATCATACTTGACTTGAGCGATAGTAGATAATAATGTTGTTAGTTTACCTGGTGTAACCAAACAAATGTGGGCAAGCAGATTGAGCAGTTTCTGTTGTTCCGCCACACCGGGGAATGTGCAAACGGACACACATAGCGGGTTGGTCTGGTCCGATTCGTCACATCCGGAGAATATTTTGATGAATAACCTATAAATATAACACAGTTTTAAATCCAATGCAATGCAAGATGCAATCCACTTCGTGATTCCCACTCCCGAATAATAAGTTTCGTCGGTTGACAATATTGATAGTCTAGTACTACCTGTACGTCTACTCCTTTGCTCTTAGCAAGTAAAATCAAAAATGTATCACATTTCAAACTTTATTAAGCTTTAATTATCCCTGTGCGACACCTACTATGTTTATCTCTTTTTGCATGGAGTATCAAAAACAAGATATGCCTGTTTTAAAGAGAAACTAAAATGAACATGTTTTTATTTCCTAATTCTTACTTGATAACTCGTTCCGTGTAAGAAGTCCTCGCATGAGGAGCAGACAGTAAAATCTTGCCGAGAGAGTATTTGGCTTTGTCGCTGAAAACACTTTCATACGCTGCACGTCCCGCGGGCCGATCTAGAATCTTCTCCCAATACTTCACCTGCAAGGAATAAATGCAGTTGTAGACCTGTCAAAGGTCAACAGGAGATATCGCTCACCCTTTGTGACTCATTCTACTTACCATCTGCCGTAAAACTTTCTCCGTGGAAGGCTGCAGGTGCTCGACGAGCACTGTGTAGGTGGTTCTCAGTATGTGCTCGTGTATGAGCTGCTCCGCCTTGTTGGAGTGCGGCACCAGCGCGACTATCGTATCGCTCAGAGGCTCCACGAGGAATTCCAGACGCCCGTCCGTCTGTCAAATGTATACCGAATGAGTATTAGGATATCGCGACACTTGATACTTCTTATAAAAAAACACAATAATTGTCACTTGCGAATGTAGCTTAACCAAAGGTTTTGTGGTAAAAATTGTATTTTTAAAGCGCATATAAAAATAAATATTATTTTTTTGTTATTGCGTAGTGTAATGTATAGTGTATGGCCTGATAGTGTATCAGAGCGCCACCGGCAAAACGTATCGCTGATCTATTCGGTTTTACACACGAGTAAAGAACCGCCATGAGATTTATATCACAGTCTGGCACTAATTCGTCACGTATCCTTACAGATTAAATAATAATATTAAATGAATAAACACAAAGACACACTCACCAGAGCCGGAACAATCAAGTCCAGGGCCTTCTGTGTGAGTGTCGGGCTGTCCGCCAGCTTGCTAGCGCCCACGTCCAGGAGCTTCGCCGCAGAGTACGCGAGCATCATGAGCGACGTGCCCATGGAGTAGCGCCGCATGCTGCTCATGAGCTCACAGTGCGACGTGATGAGGCTCAGCACTGCGCTCTCCGATGGTATGATGTGGGACGCGTAGAACGACTGCAGAAAATGCGTCAAGCGACGTAATATTTCATCAATATCAGCCTATTGACACCCACTACAAGGCCAGGCCTCCTTGGAGCATAGACCCACCACACTGCACCAGTACAGGTTGGTGGGCTGACAGTGACCGGGACCGACAGCTCTACGTTCACTTCGTCACACGGGGATGCAACACCACTAACATGCCCACTCTGGGCTCAGAATTTCTAGAAACTTGTGAAGCCATTTAGGCTAACAAAAAGACAAGAAAATAACTCTGTCCTTCATTGTGTTGTGGGGCTAAAAGAACTTGTCGGCGCGAGTTGAAAGTGGCAACACTGACGGTTGTCACTAGCGGAGCGTCGTAGCTGTGGTAGCGGGGTGGCCATCTTGAAATAATTCAGTGTTGTTGACGGAACGGCCGCCAGCGCACCACGCCCTTCGACGAATCGCTTTCCTTTGTTTCATCGTTCTTTTATTAAAAATCCTTTTATAAAATTACAATGTTTTCCGATGAAGGCCCTCCTGCGCCAATAAGCTATATTTCCGATTTCATCGCTGTTGGGACGGGTGTTTATATTTACCTGGTCAATGCACGCGAGCGGGGGAGGCGAGAATATAGTGATGACGGTGGCGATGTTGGAGGGCAGTTGCGCCTTCAGCAGCGTGCCCAGCACGGGCGGCGCGTCGTCCGAGCCCACGGCCAGCGCCGGGCCCATGGTGGCGCACACCTGCAGCTGCACGGTGGCGACCGCGCTGTCCGACGCGTTGCTCGAGCTCTCCATGTCCAGCTCCATGCTGGCGCTCAGGCTGGAAACGATGGACAATACCGCTGGTGAACAGTACAATTGTGCAGTGGGCACAAAGTCGTTTTTTCATTTGTTTGTCGATCCTACTAAGTTACAGTTGGAGCGTATTTATGGATCAAATGTCATGTGATTAACTAATGCTATTTCTATTGTTATATATGCTATTATTACAGCATCATAGTACTGCTGCTGGTTGATGTCAAATTAGTATGGCCCTACATGTATCAACAGAAACATCGATTGTAAAGACGAAATCGAAAATATTGATTCTTTGCGAAGGAGCGCATGAGAGCGCAATATTGTTGATTATGCTGCTACCAACAGGTCGAAGTGTCTGTTCAACCTAGGATTACTATCACCTGCAACAGAGGATCATTACCAATACTTACCGACAGCAGTCCAGCACTGTTTCGAGCAGTTCTAGCAGATCTGGCATGAACTGGTGCGCCTCAGACGCGGACGAAGAGTCGACGAGGCACACCTTCAGCCGCACCAACGCAGAGTCACACGATATCACATCCAGGAGCGACGGGAGGCCATTTGCTGCAACAAACATACATTTATTACAAGTTAAACTGTCGCGAGTATTAATACTGTCAGTTTGCGTCACGCCGCGTTGCATGAACAAGAGAGCGCATGACTAAGGGCCCCACATAGATTCGACACTAGTTAGGAATTTTAGCAGTTTATATGTTGAACACAAATATTTAATTACTACATTGAATTATTGCAATGGACCAAAAGCGAATTAACTATTTTTTTTTATAATTTAAGATTAAGCCTAATTACACCAGAGGTTAAAGATGCGTGAAAGATGTCTGTAGGCTTTTTCATATTTCATTTTAAACCCTAAAAGCTTTTTCATATTTCATTTTAAACCCTAAAAGCTTTTTCATATTTCATTTTAAACCCTAAAAGCTTTTTCATATTTCATTTTAAACCCTAAAAGCTTTTTCATATTTCATTTTAAACCCTAAAAGCTTTTTCATATTTCATTTTAAACCCTAAAAGCTTTTAAGTTGACTATATTCTTAATTATTTATTACACTTGAATACACACAAAATGATGAATATTGTTCTTATTGAAATACGAGTACAAATATGCATTGAGCTCTACGTCTTGTAGCGTAGTCAGTGAACATTATACAGCTAACAGTATGCAGAATGTAAAACACAAACAAAGTCCATTATAGTTATTTACCGTTGATGTTTTGTTTTAAATGTTTGATGGTCTCGGAAGCGAGCCAGGCCGTGTACTTGATGTTGTCGCACGACGCACTCACTCCAGCTAGAAGGTTTTCCGCGTACTGAAAATTATAAACATAATTTAGTAAGCAGTCGAAGAAATTAATAATCTCAGCTTCCAATTCAAAGCTAACTAATTTAATTTTTTGAGGGAGGGTTTTATTTGAGAGAATATGAAAGGGTGCTGAACTCTCGTTGCTAAGAGCAAAGGTGTAGACAGACTTCCATGTTGGCAATATTGCCAACCGACGAAACTTATTACTCGAGAGTGAGTCACGCAGTGGATAGCAAATATATAGAGCAACTTTCAAGCAACATTCGAGAGTTCAACGCCCTTTATTGCCAATCTACATAGTTCAGAGCACAGTCATTCATCTTAATTATATAAATTTAACATTTAATTTATTAATGTTTTTAATCTGACTGACAGGAAGGGACTACACATAGCGCACCTGCGTATACATCCCCTGCTTGACGAGCGCGTCCTTCAGCCAGGGGTTGAACACCTTCTTGTTGTCTGCGCGCGGCGCCCAGACCAGCGCGTGCAGAGGCAGCGGCGACGGGAGCTCGGCCGCTATGCCCGCCTGCAGCTTGTCCATGTGCGGAGTGGCGGGCGGCATGCTGATTACCAACCTGAGAGTAAAACATAGCGCACCTGCGTATACATCCCCTGCTTGACGAGCGCGTCCTTCAGCCAGGGGTTGAACACCTTCTTGTTGTCTGCGCGCGGCGCCCAGACCAGCGCGTGCAGAGGCAGCGGCGACGGGAGCTCGGCCGCTATGCCCGCCTGCAGCTTGTCCATGTGCGGAGTGGCGGGCGGCATGCTGATTACCAACCTGAGAGTAAAACATAGCGCACCTGCGTATACATCCCCTGCTTGACGAGCGCGTCCTTCAGCCAGGGGTTGAACACCTTCTTGTTGTCTGCGCGCGGCGCCCAGACCAGCGCGTGCAGAGGCAGCGGCGACGGGAGCTCGGCCGCTATGCCCGCCTGCAGCTTGTCCATGTGCGGAGTGGCGGGCGGCATGCTGATTACCAACCTGAGAGTACGACAATTATATACATTTCGGGTCACAGGTTTAGTGATCGCCCACACCACAGCCTCAAGAGCCTAGCTTCTCCTCTCCCTATTCAAACTCTTTCTCTCTCTTTCCTCAAGCATCTAGGATTTGGGAATTGTTTGTTTTATGATCCCAGTCACTGGCTATATATAAGACAACCTCAAGGACACTGATCGTTTCAATGGCAGATGAAAGCTAAAGGTATCATGTTTATTGATCAGTATTAGTTACTGGTCTGATATATATATATTAGTAACATCATCATATAATCGGCCCAGTTGCCCGAATAATATAAAACATAGGGTACCCCTAAATACTGTGAGCGTGGAATTTGTATATAAACATACCTATATGTATATATGAACGGAAATGAAACTAAGGAAGGTACAATGGCCGAATTGTACTATTGCACTGGCCCCTACACTTTAGTGAGAAGACGAAGAACTGATAAGCTAATAAAAAAAAAATTCTTTTATGTAATGGATTCCTGACGCAAAATAATGACTATAGTATTGGCTGTCGGAGAATATTAAAAATATTATTTAATATTAATTAGCGCATACGAGTACGAGAACACTCACCGCCAAGCGGTCTGGAAGCAGTAGTGCGCGGCGGCGAGCGCGGGCGTGCAGGCCGTGTACTGCGGGTTGTCGCAGACGCAGGCCGCGTTCAGCAGCGCCAGCAGCGCGTCCAGCAGCAGCGGGTACTTGAGCTTGTGCGGCGTGCGCGTGCCCAGCACGAAGTACGAGAACACTCACCGCCAAGCGGTCTGGAAGCAGTAGTGCGCGGCGGCGAGCGCGGGCGTGCAGGCCGTGTACTGCGGGTTGTCGCAGACGCAGGCCGCGTTCAGCAGCGCCAGCAGCGCGTCCAGCAGCAGCGGGTACTTGAGCTTGTGCGGCGTGCCCGGCACGAAGTACGAGAACACTCACCGCCAAGCGGTCTGGAAGCAGTAGTGCGCGGCGGCGAGCGCGGGCGTGCAGGCCGTGTACTGCGGGTTGTCGCAGACGCAGGCCGCGTTCAGCAGCGCCAGCAGCGCGTCCAGCAGCAGCGGGTACTTGAGCTTGTGCGGCGTGCGCGTGCCCAGCACGAAGTACGAGAACACTCACCGCCAAGCGGTCTGGAAGCAGTAGTGCGCGGCGGCGAGCGCGGGCGTGCAGGCCGTGTACTGCGGGTTGTCGCAGACGCAGGCCGCGTTCAGCAGCGCCAGCAGCGCGTCCAGCAGCAGCGGGTACTTGAGCTTGTGCGGCGTGCCCGGCACGAAGTACGAGAACACTCACCGCCAAGCGGTCTGGAAGCAGTAGTGCGCGGCGGCGAGCGCGGGCGTGCAGGCCGTGTACTGCGGGTTGTCGCAGACGCAGGCCGCGTTCAGCAGCGCCAGCAGCGCGTCCAGCAGCAGCGGGTACTTGAGCTTGTGCGGCGTGCCCGGCACGAAGTACGAGAACACTCACCGCCAAGCGGTCTGGAAGCAGTAGTGCGCGGCGGCGAGCGCGGGCGTGCAGGCCGTGTACTGCGGGTTGTCGCAGACGCAGGCCGCGTTCAGCAGCGCCAGCAGCGCGTCCAGCAGCAGCGGGTACTTGAGCTTGTGCGGCGTGCCCGGCACGAAGTACGAGAACACTCACCGCCAAGCGGTCTGGAAGCAGTAGTGCGCGGCGGCGAGCGCGGGCGTGCAGGCCGTGTACTGCGGGTTGTCGCAGACGCAGGCCGCGTTCAGCAGCGCCAGCAGCGCGTCCAGCAGCAGCGGGTACTTGAGCTTGTGCGGCGTGCCCGGCACGAAGTACGAGAACACTCACCGCCAAGCGGTCTGGAAGCAGTAGTGCGCGGCGGCGAGCGCGGGCGTGCAGGCCGTGTACTGCGGGTTGTCGCAGACGCAGGCCGCGTTCAGCAGCGCCAGCAGCGCGTCCAGCAGCAGCGGGTACTTGAGCTTGTGCGGCGTGCGGCGTGCCCGGCACGAAGTACGAGAACACTCACCGCCAAGCGGTCTGGAAGCAGTAGTGCGCGGCGGCGAGCGCGGGCGTGCAGGCCGTGTACTGCGGGTTGTCGCAGACGCAGGCCGCGTTCAGCAGCGCCAGCAGCGCGTCCAGCAGCAGCGGGTACTTGAGCTTGTGCGGCGTGCGCGTGCCCAGCACGAAGTACGAGAACACTCACCGCCAAGCGGTCTGGAAGCAGTAGTGCGCGGCGGCGAGCGCGGGCGTGCAGGCCGTGTACTGCGGGTTGTCGCAGACGCAGGCCGCGTTCAGCAGCGCCAGCAGCGCGTCCAGCAGCAGCGGGTACTTGAGCTTGTGCGGCGTGCCCGGCACGAAGTACGAGAACACTCACCGCCAAGCGGTCTGGAAGCAGTAGTGCGCGGCGGCGAGCGCGGGCGTGCAGGCCGTGTACTGCGGGTTGTCGCAGACGCAGGCCGCGTTCAGCAGCGCCAGCAGCGCGTCCAGCAGCAGCGGGTACTTGAGCTTGTGCGGCGTGCCCGGCACGAAGTACGAGAACACTCACCGCCAAGCGGTCTGGAAGCAGTAGTGCGCGGCGGCGAGCGCGGGCGTGCAGGCCGTGTACTGCGGGTTGTCGCAGACGCAGGCCGCGTTCAGCAGCGCCAGCAGCGCGTCCAGCAGCAGCGGGTACTTGAGCTTGTGCGTGCGTGCCCGGCACGAAGTACGAGAACACTCACCGCCAAGCGGTCTGGAAGCAGTAGTGCGCGGCGGCGAGCGCGGGCGTGCAGGCCGTGTACTGCGGGTTGTCGCAGACGCAGGCCGCGTTCAGCAGCGCCAGCAGCGCGTCCAGCAGCAGCGGGTACTTGAGCTTGTGCGGCGTGCGCGTCCGAAGACGAGAACACTCACCGCCAAGCGGTCTGGAAGCAGTAGTGCGCGGCGGCGAGCGCGGGCGTGCAGGCCGTGTACTGCGGGTTGTCGCAGACGCAGGCCGCGTTCAGCAGCGCCAGCAGCGCGTCCAGCAGCAGCGGGTACTTGAGCTTGTGCGGCGTGCGCGTGCCCAGCACGAAGTACGAGAACACTCACCGCCAAGCGGTCTGGAAGCAGTAGTGCGCGGCGGCGAGCGCGGGCGTGCAGGCCGTGTACTGCGGGTTGTCGCAGACGCAGGCCGCGTTCAGCAGCGCCAGCAGCGCGTCCAGCAGCAGCGGGTACTTGAGCTTGTGCGGCGTGCCCGGCACGAAGTACGAGAACACTCACCGCCAAGCGGTCTGGAAGCAGTAGTGCGCGGCGGCGAGCGCGGGCGTGCAGGCCGTGTACTGCGGGTTGTCGCAGACGCAGGCCGCGTTCAGCAGCGCCAGCAGCGCGTCCAGCAGCAGCGGGTACTTGAGCTTGTGCGGCGTGCCCAGCACGAAGTTGGAGGCTAGACCGTCGAGTTTTGGATTTTCCTGCGAAAACAAAATTATTTATTCGTTTGTTTGTATACAATTTTTTATATTTTGTAAATAAACGACATTTAAGAATGACGAATTTTTTTTTTTTTTATTAACTAAAAATAACAAAATTATCTATCAGCTAAACGTGTCGGCGTCGTAAAAACGTGCCGCCCGCGCAATGATTAACGCACGGTTTGTTCAATAATGTCTGTTTATAATTTTTGAGTCAGAAATTGATGATAAATGTATTTCATGAATGTACAGAACTGTTAGTGGACCTTCAATCTCTTAATGGTATAGAAAAACAGAAAAAAATATACGCATTTAAATAAAAATCACCTTGTATGTTTATAGCAGGGTTTTTTTATAATAAAGGCTACCCCTTAATTTCGCCGATAAACGGTTAAGCTGTTTGTTTAAAGGGGTATAACCTTGACCTAGTGAGTTAACTCTGTTATAAGTACCTGGTTGTTGATCTCGGCGTTGGTGAGCGCGTAGAACTTGGGTCTCATGGAAGTCTCGTCTTGCGACAGTCGCCTGTACGCCTCCTCGACGTACGGCACTTCGCAGTAGATGCGCGACTTCAACTGCCCGCTGTCCGTAGTGAGTTAACTCTGTTATATACCTGGTTGTTGATCTCGGCGTTGGTGAGCGCGTAGAACTTGGGTCTCATGGAAGTCTCGTCTTGCGACAGTCGCCTGTACGCCTCCTCGACGTACGGCACTTCGCAGTAGATGCGCGACTTCAACTGCCCGCTGTCCGTAGTGAGTTAACTCTGTTATATACCTGGTTGTTGATCTCGGCGTTGGTGAGCGCGTAGAACTTGGGTCTCATGGAAGTCTCGTCTTGCGACAGTCGCCTGTACGCCTCCTCGACGTACGGCACTTCGCAGTAGATGCGCGACTTCAACTGCCCGCTGTCCGTAGTGAGTTAACTCTGTTATATACCTGGTTGTTGATCTCGGCGTTGGTGAGCGCGTAGAACTTGGGTCTCATGGAAGTCTCGTCTTGCGACAGTCGCCTGTACGCCTCCTCGACGTACGGCACTTCGCAGTAGATGCGCGACTTCAACTGCCCGCTGTCCGTAGTGAGTTAACTCTGTTATATACCTGGTTGTTGATCTCGGCGTTGGTGAGCGCGTAGAACTTGGGTCTCATGGAAGTCTCGTCTTGCGACAGTCGCCTGTACGCCTCCTCGACGTACGGCACTTCGCAGTAGATGCGCGACTTCAACTGCCCGCTGTCCGTAGTGAGTTAACTCTGTTATATACCTGGTTGTTGATCTCGGCGTTGGTGAGCGCGTAGAACTTGGGTCTCATGGAAGTCTCGTCTTGCGACAGTCGCCTGTACGCCTCCTCGACGTACGGCACTTCGCAGTAGATGCGCGACTTCAACTGCCCGCTGTCCGTAGTGAGTTAACTCTGTTATATACCTGGTTGTTGATCTCGGCGTTGGTGAGCGCGTAGAACTTGGGTCTCATGGAAGTCTCGTCTTGCGACAGTCGCCTGTACGCCTCCTCGACGTACGGCACTTCGCAGTAGATGCGCGACTTCAACTGCCCGCTGTCCGTAGTGAGTTAACTCTGTTATATACCTGGTTGTTGATCTCGGCGTTGGTGAGCGCGTAGAACTTGGGTCTCATGGAAGTCTCGTCTTGCGACAGTCGCCTGTACGCCTCCTCGACGTACGGCACTTCGCAGTAGATGCGCGACTTCAACTGCCCGCTGTCCGTAGTGAGTTAACTCTGTTATATACCTGGTTGTTGATCTCGGCGTTGGTGAGCGCGTAGAACTTGGGTCTCATGGAAGTCTCGTCTTGCGACAGTCGCCTGTACGCCTCCTCGACGTACGGCACTTCGCAGTAGATGCGCGACTTCAACTGCCCGCTGTCCGTAGTGAGTTAACTCTGTTATATACCTGGTTGTTGATCTCGGCGTTGGTGAGCGCGTAGAACTTGGGTCTCATGGAAGTCTCGTCTTGCGACAGTCGCCTGTACGCCTCCTCGACGTACGGCACTTCGCAGTAGATGCGCGACTTCAACTGCCCGCTGTCTGTAGTGGTCTTTGCGCCCGCGTTGTTGGGCTCGGGCGACGGCTGCGCCAAGCCTGGGGCTATCACCAAGTTCCATTCGATCTGTTAAATGATGACAATTGTGTTTAAAAGTGATCAACATCTCCAACCGTAAAAGGAGTTTATTCAGATAAAACTAATGGATTTTAGCAGCATTATGAAGAATATCTAAATTCATTCATGTGGTAAAATCACGACAGAAACGATGATCCCATAGTATAAAACAAAGTCGCTTTCTTCTGCCTGTCTCTATGTATGCTACAATTTTTAAAACTACGCAACCGATATTCATGCGGTTTTTTTATCAAATAAGAGTGATTCAAATTTTTAAATGACAAAAACATTGACATATTAATACTATGGACTTCGGGTCTAATGCAAAATTTACGTCAAAAGTGTCCCAAGATATTTTATACACACTAGGATGTATTTATGTTTTTATAAACAAAATAACATTGTAATGTATGTCTTATCGTATTGTTATACAGTCTAATTTGCAACGATCTAATTGCATGCAATAAGTAATCAGCTTCGATTGACGGTTACCATGGCAGCCTTTTTTTGACATGACAGCTTCTCGTGAAAATAGGACAACATAAATGGTGTGGAGTCGGTAGCTTTCAAATTTTTTTGGCATCTTATATTTACATATATGTTATATTTACAGCAAATTCTAATTTATATTTACATATCCCTCCTCTATATGCTGGGATAAATCTTGTACCAAATAATAATTGTTGTAATTATCCTGTATAAAATAATAATTACTTATAATAATAATTAATTACAAACCAAATCCACTAATGTACAAAGTTATATGCCACTCGACATAGTTCTTTACTTTGAAATTTTAAGTTCTCGATATTTTCCTCTTTTTAATTAAACTGAAAATATATTTTTTACTTCAATGACGTTAGATCACTTTTTTAAATAGCTGTTCCTAATTTCATGTAGATAATTCTTATAGTTATCAAATTAATATGCCATTATGGTAAAAGTTATTTGATTAATATTCATGACATAAAAAATAAAAGTTGACATAAAAATAAAAATTTTCGAATTGAAAATGATCAAATTATTTTCATTCAAAAATTAAGTAATTAAATAATTCAAATGTTAAACAACAAAATAACTCTATGCAGTCGTTGTTCTAAAACATTCTATTGCTCACGGCAGATCCGAACTAAATGTGGTTAATTAGATAAACATATTGCACTCCTTCTATCCTATACGCGGGAAGCGTATGGGAAAAGGACAGATAGATACTTTTGTTCATTTTGGTTGGTTATGCAATTCGTTTCTATAGTTTATTAAAATTTTAATAAAATAGCCTGTTTCTAAGCAAAATAATACTTTAAAATCATCAGTAAATATTTACTTACTGAAAATATGGTACACCGTCTTCTTTTCTCACCTTACTCGGGTAGTTCTTACAAGTTTTTTATAACACATTACGGCATTATTGACGTGTATTCTGTCAGTCAGCTAATATATGACTGAATTGCGATTGGATCTCATTTCGTGTTTTGGCTTACTTTTGGTTCGGACACTTTTTATCGCTGACCCGAAGTCCATAGTATTAATATGTCAATGGACAAAAATTACAAAATTTAAAAAAGAAGGTTTATGTGTATAATATATTCATAATATAGTAGAGAAACACTGATAATTTTAGAGGTTTCTCATGTGTTGTCATAAATTATTTTTTGCGCTTACATTGCAAACACTGTCTAAACCGTACGAGATATATCAAAACAATGTACTACAGTATTGCCTAGCTTTAAAATGTCAACAAAAAAGTCCGCGATGGTACATGTCTATCTCTTAAAGATAACCCACAATAACCAATTTTTATCTTTTACTTTCAACCAAAAATAATAGCTTATTTATGATGCGATACTGTATTAATCCTTATCCAATTGAGAATCTTAAATACTTGGTGCATTCAATATAGATCACTACTGCCCGTTACTGCATGTAATTTAAGTGAATATTTTCCAAGATATATAAGATTCAAAATACAGGGACATACTTTAGTACCAGCGTTGCACCCGGGCGAAGCCAGGGCGGGTCGCTAGTATTTTATAATTGGCCATAAGAATTAAATAAGATAAGCTCATCATGCTATGAACTTCGATGATATGCTACATCAATAAACAGTCATTTCACTTTGTGTTAGTAGAGAAAACAGCTGAAGTGCGCGTGGTGATCCTAATTCAGGTTTTTTTTATATTTCTGATACATTGACCAGGAACATGAAAAAACCTGAATTAGGATCATTCGTCTTAAGGAATTTTAATAAAAGCTTGTTGTTTAAAATATGTACATGTTAATTTTCATACCTGTTGTAACAGAGTCTGCGGAGCGTCATAAAGATGCCTCATGAGGTACTCCAACAAGAGCATGATCCTGGTGGTCAGCATCAGCTGGTGCGGCGCCAGGGTCAGCGCGCGCTTCCTGTCGCTAATGCCTAGTGTGTCCACTACCTTGATTATTGCGTTTGCAGTCAAAAGCAGTACAGACTTCTTTTGCATCAAATTCAATGAATGAAACAAATACACAAGGAGTTGTGCGTGTTCAACGTTCAAATCTGCAACAAAGTCCCAGGTTTAGACTTAGGCAGTCCGTGATTATGCGTTCAGGACACTAACAATAAGCTGGATAACGAGTTTTATGCCAAACGTCCAAGCTAGATACGTCGTTCCCAGATGTGCATTCCTATCAATCATAATATATTAGAAAAACAGTATACAAGAGCCCGCCAAACCGCATGGAGCAGCAAGGTGTACTCCTCTCTGTAGACATATCCCCCCCGCCTCTCTGCTACATGGAGGGAGGCCTGGCCCTGTAGTGATCTTATGTTGCGTTGCGGCGTAGCAGACAGTTAAACTTGTAATTGTGCCGCTGTAGGCGACGATCGTTGTGTTGTCTACACGAGGTATCGCGTCGCGCGCATAAGTGTAGGTAGGCAAATTCCTGTAGTGGACTATCAAGATGCACACACTGGTGATGATTTCAGTGTTAAACCAGTCCACAATAAACTGCAACTCTTCAAGAGCCGACACTAATACCTTCGTAGTCGTGGTCCTGGCTGGGCTGCAGCTGCAGCGCGCACTCTTGCAGCGTGTTGATGATCTTGTGCCACATCACCAGAATGCTGTTCTCGCGCTCAGACGCCGGCTTGCTGAGGAGCATGCTGCCGAGCAGTTTGACGACGCGTGGACCGACCTTAATAATAACATCAACATTGTACAATGACATAATATTGAATTATCGTCAGGCAGCAAGATCTAAACACGGTCACTTTGAGAATTATAGTAATTTTAGAGCATCTTCTAAAAATCTTTCTAAAGAACAAATTATAAATATATAGCTTTTGTTCTTTAAGATTAATACAGCTCAACTGCTTTTAATTTTAAGAAAAAAAAAATGGGATTTTAGCTCTAGCTGTTCGTATTTCAGTATAGTGTACATTTATCGCCAAGTCATACGAAACTGCAACAGACGAACTGCGTTAAACATATTTCCCGCTCGTTAGACCGACTACTTGTTTAGCGATCATCATTGAGCACATTACACACCTGCAACGGCGAGGAGTAGCTCGAGGTGTTGTTGCGCTCGGAGCCGGTGGCGAGCAGCTGCTGCTGCAGCGCCGGCTGCAGGCTCGCGAACGTGGGCGCGCCGCTCAGGTTGTGCAAGTAGCGCACTAGCGCCGAGCTGAACGAGGCGTACAGCGAGCCCAGGCGAGCGCCGAAACAGGACGAGATTGTTCCTGACCAACAGAAAATGGTTGTTTAGAGCCTGCACAGACAAAGCTCTGCGTCGAAACATCAAGAGATTGTCCCTGACCAACAGAAAATGGTTGTTTAGAGCCTGCGGAGACAAAGCTCTGCGTCGAAACATCAAGAGATTGTCCCTGACCAACAGAAAATGGTTGTTTAGAGCCTGCGGAGACAAAGCTCTGCGTCGAAACATCAAGAGATTGTCCCTGACCAACAGAAAATGGTTGTTTAGAGCCTGCGGAGACAAAGCTCTGCGTCGAAACATCAAGAGATTGTCCCTGACCAACAGAAAATGGTTGTTTAGAGCCTGCGGAGACAAAGCTCTGCGTCGAAACATCAAGAGATTGTCCCTGACCAACAGAAAATGGTTGTTTAGAGCCTGCGGAGACAAAGCTCTGCGTCGAAACATCAAGAGATTGTCCCTGACCAACAGAAAATGGTTGTTTAGAGCCTGCGGAGACAAAGCTCTGCGTCGAAACATCAAGAGATTGTCCCTGACCAACAGAAAATGGTTGTTTAGAGCCTGCGGAGACAAAGCTCTGCGTCGAAACATCAAGAGATTGTCCCTGACCAACAGAAAATGGTTGTTTAGAGCCTGCGGAGACAAAGCTCTGCGTCGAAACATCAAGAGATTGTCCCTGACCAACAGAAAATGGTTGTTTAGAGCCTGCGGAGACAAAGCTCTGCGTCGAAACATCAAGAGATTGTCCCTGACCAACAGAAAATGGTTGTTTAGAGCCTGCGGAGACAAAGCTCTGCGTCGAAACATCAAGAGATTGTCCCTGACCAACAGAAAATGGTTGTTTAGAGCCTGCGGAGACAAAGCTCTGCGTCGAAACATCAAGAGATTGTCCCTGACCAACAGAAAATGGTTGTTTAGAGCCTGCGGAGACAAAGCTCTGCGTCGAAACATCAAGAGATTGTCCCTGACCAACAGAAAATGGTTGTTTAGAGCCTGCGGAGACAAAGCTCTGCGTCGAAACATCAAGAGATTGTCCCTGACCAACAGAAAATGGTTGTTTAGAGCCTGCGGAGACAAAGCTCTGCGTCGAAACATCAAGAGATTGTCCCTGACCAACAGAAAATGGTTGTTTAGAGCCTGCGGAGACAAAGCTCTGCGTCGAAACATCAAGAGATTGTCCCTGACCAACACGATATAATGTATAGAGTGCACTATTATGACGTTTGTGTTCTACATTCTGCCTGCCGCATACTGCAATATTTGAAACTTTATAGCAGCAAGGTGATAGCAGATATTCAAATCGTTATATGCAGCCATTTCACTGCCTTATTGGAACTAATCCAGAAAATTTTGTTTAAAACGATTCGAGAAAAGGTGAAAACTGCCCTTTCACTTGGTCTTCTCCTTTTGGCGAAAAGAAAGATCACTATATCAAAAAGTATATATTTTTGAAGAAAAGTCTAAAACTTGAAGTGAAAACTAAATTTTGTTAGATCACTTGATACTGTTGGGTAACTGTTGTACTCTAACACTTTGACGACCTCCGTGGCGCAGTGGACTGTGCGGTGTATTTATAAGACGGAGGTCCTGGGTTCTATTCCTGGTGGGTCAGATTGGGATTTTGCTTAATTTGTCTTGGTCTGGCTTGTGGGAGGCTTTCGCCGTGGCTAGTTACCACCCTACCGACAAAGACGTACCGCCAAGCGATTTACCGTTCGGGTGCGAAGTCGTGTAGAAACGTGTTGTTCTCACCAGTGTCAGTCCTAGCGGTCTCCCGGTCCAAGTCCTTGGCGAGTGCGGCCAGCAGCGCCGTGTGCGACTCGTGCAGCTGCTGCGCAGACGGGCCCAGCCTCTCGGAGTCTTCGCAGATTATTTCCTCAGTCAAAAGGTTGAACACCTCTGTCGCTAATGTTATGTACTGCAAAAAATATGCAATTACAGTAAACGATTTATTTTATTCCATTACAATATTGTCGATTCGTTTGGATTAAACACAAATCAGTAACGCTTGCGCCTCAACTGATCAAATTAATTTGATTTTAATTATAATATTGTCTGTTTCAGAAAAAATAACTGAATGTTTGTTTCCTATATTTATACGCACTTTTCTAAGAGGTTTTGAAAAATCAAGTTTGTTTTCAGAGACAGACCAATTCTACTGAGAATGATATGGCATGGCGAGGCCCATGCGAGGGTTCATATGATGATGAAGTGCTACTACTCACAGAGTAAGGTTCAGCCTTGTCGGGCACGAGGGCCTGTTGCGAGCGCGCGTTGGCGTCGTGCGCGTCGTTGTTGTCGTTGGCTTGCGCGCGCGTCAGGCAGTTGTCCAGCGCGTCGGGCGCCACCAGCGTGGACTCGAACCACAGCCCGAACAGGGGCTCGCTGTCTTCTACCACAATCAAATAATAATAATCAATTGAATACAATAATAATTAAACAACAGTCATTCATTTTATCTATTTATGTATTTATTGTTGAACATTTACCACAATAACAAAAAGTAAAAAAGTAGAATGGTAATAATTAGCAGCGTAATAAGTATCGATTTGTTTTAAGCATCAGGTTAAGGAAATATTTTGATGAATTTTTTTGTTCGTGGAAAACCGCATGTGTAAAAACGCTCTGCATATTACATTCAACTTTGCAATCGATTACAAATTGTCAGTCGATGTGTTTGAGCAACTCACCGTCGTCAGTTTCGGAGTCTTCAGAGCAGAGTATCATGTCCTGGAAGTAAACGGTGGAGTCGGAGCGGTCCGGGTCGGCGTCCTGATGCTGCTTCTGCACCACGGCGCGCTTCAGGTGCGTCGCCTTGCGGTAGCACACCACGCCCAGAGCCACCAGCAACTGTTCACAGAGAACAATATCAGGACCAAGCTGCAGTAGTACACGGTACAGAAGTGAGAGTACGTGCAGATTTGACGAAATTCAGATATGTAGTCATATTTGTCTGGGCCACATATGAATAGACCAGTGCATTTAATTTTTGAAACCAAATAAAATCGCAGTAGGATAAAACCCATTGGAAAAGGAGGAGAATATCATAAAAATTAAAAGAAAAATAAATTACGGGCGATCTGAGGTCGGAAAGGGGTAAAGGAGGAGGGTTTAGGGGTAAAAAACGGTTTTTCTCGATTTCCAGCAAAACTAAAAGTCCTACGGAAAAGAGTTGAATGGCAAAGTTGTAGGAAATTAAAAGATCTAAAACTTTTGTTTCTACACTTTTTTCGTTTTTTATTTTTAATTTGACAAATAAAATTTTATTCTCATAATATTTGGTGAAAACTTGCCTTCTTATGTCCCAAACACGCTATAGTTTATTTGATTTGAAATATTTATTTTTTCACCCTATTTTGAATGAATATCGAAAAAATAGCCTAATTTTCAAATTGGCCGTCAATACATAATTTTTTTTTAAATTGGTTGCTTTCTGTTCGTTGAAATCTCTACTTTCTGTTGGTGAAAAAATATATATATGTCGGATACGGAAGCTGGTTTAACAACGAGACGCAAGTGTCCCGATAGATGGCGCTTCTACAGAGTCTAGTATGACGTTCGTGCGGAGCAACTTCGAGCGAATGAGTGAAGTAGTACGAGTGAAGCTGAACGAACTGAACGATTGCGGTGAAGGCAATCGTCTACCAGCAGGAATAAACCTACTTCACTCAAGAGTATGCCTCCATGCGAACAACTTAGCTAGGAACTGTAATAACGCCTCGTTGATTGAGTATGTGTGTGTAAAAGTAATAAAAGTGATTGTCTTTTGCTCGTAGCCCACGTTACGCCCACGACACGTATTTAGGTGATGACTTACTTTCTGATAGACCGCTGCCGTCCCCGACATATATATCACTAGAGAAACCTTCTCAGAAAAGGCAAAACCTAGGCTAACGGTTTTTACAGCTGCAACGAAAATGCAGGCGTAGATGCCTATTTATTACTATTTTAAGATAACGTAGGTCGCTCAGGTATATACCTGAGTGACCTACGAAACATTTTAGCCCACCAAAAGTTCACATTACAATGTCAACATACAAAAGTGGGGCGGGGGGACCGCCCGCTGCACACCGAGTAGGACGTGTCGTTCGCACCTCGCGATCGACTATTTCTATCTCGCTCGTACGCACGGGAGATCGTGCACGCCAACACTGTCCGGCGGGTTTAATTACTAAACCCGACCCGACACTACCCGCGGGCACAGTCCAGCCAGGGCTGAGCCTGCGGCGAAAGCTACCGCGTCGCGCCGCGCAACCAACAAAGAAGCCCAGCCTGGAGTGCACGAACCAGGCTGGAGATCCGCGTAGTGCAGTGCATAAGTGCATAAGTGCATAAGTGACAAGTGAAACATGGAGCCACCGCCAAAGAACCCACCCGACCGACCGAAACCCAGACGACGCTCGACATCGAGCTCGTCAAGAGATCGCTCGAGCCGGGAAGAGGACCGCCCCATCCAGCGCACACAGACGCGCCGCGATATTGATATATCGCAGACACCCGCTCTTCCTGCCGCCGGCCCCGCCCGAGGCGATCGCGAGACAGGCCCGCTGCGCCAACGCAGTGAGAGCTCTGTCGAGCACCGCCCGCGCGCCGCGCCCGCCGCCGCCGCCTCCACCGCGACCCCCGCCGCCGCTCCCGCCGTCGCCCGAGCGGAACGAGTGGGGACCGCGCGTAGCGACAGTCTCCGCCTCGCCCGCGAGCCCGGCACGCCAGCCGCGCGCCAACCGCTGCCGAGCGCACCGCCCGCCGCAAACGGAAACAAGCCCCGCCCACCTATGTACACAACAGGTACGGCGAAACACAGTAAAGATATTGAAAATCCCGAGCTACGTACGCCAGCCGCACGACCCGCACTATGCGACGCCCTTCCGTCGCAGGCGCGGGCCGGCGCGAGCAGAGGCGCAGTTCGGGATGAACCGGACAAGACACCCGCTGCGACCGACGCAGCCCAACACCAGACCTGTCAACCGCCGCTGCAGTCGCAGGATACCGCGCGACCGCACAGATCCCCGAAGTCTGACTTAGAGTCAGACTTAATATTAGCCGCCCGCCTACACGAAGCGGGCCTGCTATCGGGGCATCTAGCCGAGGCCATCGCGGTCAACCTCAATGACCGACAGCGTGCTCTACAGGAAGTGATAGAGACTCCCTCCGAACAGGAGCTCCAGGCCGCAAAACAATTCGCGGCGCACACACCCATCCCGGTGTATCAACCGGCCATGACTGCAGGTCCTCTCAAGAGGCAAAGGACCGAAACCGAGTTGGCGCCGCAATCCAAGCGCCCTCTCGCGGCGCTTCCGCAGCGCGACCCTCGTCTCCACCGCACGACCCCCAGGGTCGTGATGATGGACACCGAGCCAAGCGCTGACGCCGCGCCGACGCCGACGCCGCCCCCGCCGACCACCCCTCAGCCAAGCACCAGCTTCGCTGACGCCGCCCGCGCGCCGCGCTCCGACACCGGAGCGCCGCCCACCGCTGCCCAGGACGCGCCAACATCCCAGCCGTCCACCACACCAAAAAAGGCAAGATATCCTCCACTAATAGTGGAACATCTCCCCAACTGGGCGTACCACCTACGCCAGTTGAAAGGGAGGTTAGGTAGAGCGCCTAATGCCCGCCCCTTCGGTAGAGGCATTAAATTCACTCCGCTCGAGGAGCAGGAGTACCGCCTCGTCCAGCGGTACCTCGCGGAGCTAGAGAAACAAGAACCAATATCTTGGTTCTCATACTCTCTGCCGGCGGACAGAAGCTTAAAGGTGGCCATCCGAGGTGTCCCGGTGGACACCACTCCCGAAGAATTAGAAGAGGAGCTGCGCACTCTCGGCTTCGAGCCTGAGCTGGTCCGTCCCATACGGGCCCGCAAGGGCAGACCGGGGTGCATATTCTTCGCCCAGCTGAAAAGGACAGCCGACCTCACTCCCCGCATATATGACGTCACGGAGCTCCTATGTATGCCGGGAGTCCGCATCGAGCAATGGCGCGGGAAGAAGGGACCCGCCCAGTGCCACCGATGCCAACAGTTCCGGCACTCGAGCCACAACTGCCACAGGAAGCAGGCCTGTGTGCGGTGTGGCGAAGAACACAGCGCCCGAGACTGCCCCCGCCCACGCGAGGAACCTGCGACCTGCGCCAACTGCGGAGGTGCCCATCCCGCTAACAACGTGGCATGCCCGGTGTTCCGCAGGGAGGCCCGCAATAAAAAGGCCGGCCCAGTAGCCCGGACCACCACACGCAGCACCCCCCATGCCCGATCTCAGACACGGGTAGAGGAGGACGCAGCGCCCATCGCTCCCGGGGGATCTAACATACGGACCCCTGCGAACGACCCCACCCCGCGCGGCGCGCCAGCCCGACCTGCGGGAGACCAACCAAAGAAAACGAAGAAGAAGAAGAAAAATAATAATAATAAAACCAAAAAATCCCAGGCTACCAGCGAAGAGGCCCCACCACCGCAACCGACCGGTGGTAGAGCGGCAACGGGAAGGACGACCCGCCCGCAATCGCAATCAAGACCAAGAGATAGAGCCGACTCTACAATAAGTATAGAGGTGGCTCTACAAGTACTGACAGACGTCCTGCAAGCCCTGCGCGCCGGAGAAGACCCAGCCGCAGCAGTCCTCAGAGGGATGAGCCAATTACTTCAAGTAAATGGCTAAGCCCCTGAGGATTGTCTACTGGAACGCCCGCGGCCTCCAAAACAAGGTCGTGAACACCAGGGCGCTACTAAAAGAGCAGGATGTGGACATCGCACTCCTGGGCGAGACCCTCCTCTCTCCTACAGCACCCATCAAATTCCCGGGATACCACGTGTACCGCCAAGACGAGGTCCATAACGGAAAAGCACTTAGAGGCCTCATGATTCTAGTCCGGAGAGGGATCGTTCACCAACCGATCCCTCCAAACCAGCTAATCACGCTCAGAGCTCTAGGTGTAGAGCTTCCCATTGGAGACCGTCCTCACCGGATTTTCACCATATACCGCCCCCCGACGATCTACGATCTGGACCTGGAGGAGGTAAACCTGCTGCTGGACCCCCAGACCCCGACCATCCTAGCCGGAGATTGGAATGCCAAACATCCTGCATGGCATTCCACTCACATCTCCCGCATCGGTAGAGCCCTCTTCGCGGATGCTGAAGCCAAGAACTACCTAATCATTGGCCCGGAGGTCCCGACCCATTACCCAGCGAACACCAACCATACCCCAGACGTACTGGACATCGTCATATATAAAGGACTCCTCAGTACACCAACCCTGGAGGTTCTAAATGATGACAACGGCTCCGACCATCTACCGGTCCTCGCAACCATAGAGTCCGGCGCACCATCATCCCCCGGCCCCCCAAACAGAACGAGGAAAAGAGTCGACTGGGAGACCTTCACAAGGAAACTAGAAGACTCGATTCCGAAGGGAGCCGCGTCCACGCCAGAGGAGGTAGAGTCCCTCGAGATGGACATTACCAACTCCATCCGAGAGGCTCTACAAGAGACGACCACGGAGACCCCCTACACGGGGATAAAACCACCACTCCCACCTAAGATTCGAGCACTATTGGCAAGAAAAAGGCAACTCCGAAAACAATGGCAGTCCTCCCGGTGTCCAACCCAAAAGCGAGAGCTCAACCACCTCGCGGAGAAGATCACCAATCTTCTCCACGAGCACGCTGGGAAGGAATGGGAAGACTACATAGAGTCCACCACTGAAGACCAGCAAAAAATTCATAAATTATGCCGACACTTCACGAGGTCGCCGATCCCTATACGGCCACTGCAGCACGAAGACGGACACCTACGTTACCGTGCTGCAGACCGAGCAGGCATCCTGGCCCGCCACCTCGAGATGCAGTTCAAGCCCAACGAGGACCTAAACCAGGAACATACCCGGAAGGTCCTGGAACATAATAGAGTTTTCTTTGACTCTACGCCCGGAGAAGAAGATCAAGAAGAGGGCCTCTTCTTCACACCAGGCCAAGTCAAAGAGACAATCAGGAAGCTGAAACCAAAAAAAGCCCCCGGCCCAGATGGGATTACCAATACTGCGCTCCGCCACCTGCAACGGAAGTCAGTGGTAGCCCTCACCAGGCTATACAATGGGATTCTACGCACTGGCCACTTCCCCTACAACTGGAAGATTGGGCACATAATCACCATTTTAAAACAAGGGAAGAATCCGAGGAAACCAGAGAGTTATAGGCCCATAACTCTACTGTCGACTCTTTCCAAAACCTTTGAGACGCTACTACTGAAAAAGATGTCTCCACATATCACGCCTCGCCCGGAGCAGTTCGGATTCCGCAGTCAACATAGCACGACGCTACAGGTAGCAAGAGTTCTGCACCTGTTAGCTAGTGCTATGAACAAGAAGGAGAAGACCTTGGCGGTCTTCTTAGACATGGAGAAGGCCTTTGACCGAGTCTGGCACGAAGGCCTTCTCTACAAGATCGCCAACTCCACCACGCTTCCGAAGAGGATCATCTTCATCTTGAAGTCCTTCCTGGAAGACCGCAGGTTCCAGGTGAAGGTCGAGGGAGAGCTTTCAGGAGTCCACCCAGCGAGGGCGGGAGTCCCGCAGGGCAGTTGCCTCTCGCCCACGCTCTACTCTGTATATACCGATGACATCCCGTGCGTTGAGAGAGTCACGCTAGCGCTGTATGCCGACGATGCAGCATACATATCGACATCTCCCAACGCATTGCACGCAGCCACGAAAATGCAGAGGCAACTCGACTGCTTACCCGAGTGGCTCCAGAAATGGAGAATCTCGGTAAATGTCAAGAAGACACAGGCGATGGTAATGGGCCGCATCAACTTACCACCGCCTCTCAAACTGATGGATCAAGTGATACCGTGGGCCTACACGGCCAAATACCTGGGTGTCACTTTAGACAAAGAGCTGACTATGAAGCACCACGTCAAGAAGGTCGCGAATCAGGCGAAAGCGGCCATCTTCACGCTCCACCCGGTCCTAAGATCCAATCTGCCGCTACGCACGAAGATTGGGGTGTACAAGACCTACGTACGCCCCATCCTCACCTACGCCACGCCGGCGTGGTACGCCCTCACTAAGACCACCAACAGGAGGATCCTACAGGCCCAGCAGTCCATCGCCCTGCGCCGGATTACCAACGCCCCTCGGTACGTCAGGAACCAGACCATCGCTAGGGACCTGCGTATCGAGGACCTAGAGACGGTGATCGGGGATCTCGCCACCCGCCTCTACGCCCGGGCAGACACGTCGCAGTTCCCGCACATCCGGGACATTGCGCCGTGGCACGCCCGCCCCCCGGACCGACGAGCTCTACCAAGAGACGCTCTACCGAAAAGGAAGAACTAACTAATTAAATAGAAGAAATCACAAATATCACCCCCCAGTGGTGAATACCAATGACCGCACTGTAGTCACAGTGCGCGAATGAAGCCACACCCAGGAGGCATAGCCTCGAAGGTGTTTCCCCAGGTCCTGACGGATCTGAGAGAAGAATCGTACGCGATCCGAGGCAACGTCCGCCGAGCGCCACCCACACTACGCTTAGACCTTGTCGCCTGTAGTTGAGAGTAGATAGATCTAAGTACCTGGTGCAACGGCGCAGCGGACGCAACCCGCAGCTCCCTCTGGTGCGCGGTGTGGTGCGCCAGGATCTGCAGCGGCGCGGGCGCGGGCGCGCTGGACGTGGACGTGGGCACGCTGGACGCGCTCAGCGCCTCGAGCCGCGCGTCCGACAGCAGCGCGCTCGTCCACGCGAGGCAACGTCCGCCGAGCGCCACCCACACTACGCTTAGACCTTGTCGCCTGTAGTTGAGAGTAGATAGATCTAAGTACCTGGTGCAACGGCGCAGCGGACGCAACCCGCAGCTCCCTCTGGTGCGCGGTGTGGTGCGCCAGGATCTGCAGCGGCGCGGGCGCGGGCGCGCTGGACGTGGACGTGGGCACGCTGGACGCGCTCAGCGCCTCGAGCCGCGCGTCCGACAGCAGCGCGCTCGTCCACGCGAGGCAACGTCCGCCGAGCGCCACCCACACTACGCTTAGACCTTGTCGCCTGTAGTTGAGAGTAGATAGATCTAAGTACCTGGTGCAACGGCGCAGCGGACGCAACCCGCAGCTCCCTCTGGTGCGCGGTGTGGTGCGCCAGGATCTGCAGCGGCGCGGGCGCGGGCGCGCTGGACGTGGACGTGGGCACGCTGGACGCGCTCAGCGCCTCGAGCCGCGCGTCCGACAGCAGCGCGCTCGTCCACGCGAGGCAACGTCCGCCGAGCGCCACCCACACTACGCTTAGACCTTGTCGCCTGTAGTTGAGAGTAGATAGATCTAAGTACCTGGTGCAACGGCGCAGCGGACGCAACCCGCAGCTCCCTCTGGTGCGCGGTGTGGTGCGCCAGGATCTGCAGCGGCGCGGGCGCGGGCGCGCTGGACGTGGACGTGGGCACGCTGGACGCGCTCAGCGCCTCGAGCCGCGCGTCCGACAGCAGCGCGCTCGTCCACGCGAGGCAACGTCCGCCGAGCGCCACCCACACTACGCTTAGACCTTGTCGCCTGTAGTTGAGAGTAGATAGATCTAAGTACCTGGTGCAACGGCGCAGCGGACGCAACCCGCAGCTCCCTCTGGTGCGCGGTGTGGTGCGCCAGGATCTGCAGCGGCGCGGGCGCGGGCGCGCTGGACGTGGACGTGGGCACGCTGGACGCGCTCAGCGCCTCGAGCCGCGCGTCCGACAGCAGCGCGCTCGTCCACGCGAGGCAACGTCCGCCGAGCGCCACCCACACTACGCTTAGACCTTGTCGCCTGTAGTTGAGAGTAGATAGATCTAAGTACCTGGTGCAACGGCGCAGCGGACGCAACCCGCAGCTCCCTCTGGTGCGCGGTGTGGTGCGCCAGGATCTGCAGCGGCGCGGGCGCGGGCGCGCTGGACGTGGACGTGGGCACGCTGGACGCGCTCAGCGCCTCGAGCCGCGCGTCCGACAGCAGCGCGCTCGTCCACGCGAGGCAACGTCCGCCGAGCGCCACCCACACTACGCTTAGACCTTGTCGCCTGTAGTTGAGAGTAGATAGATCTAAGTACCTGGTGCAACGGCGCAGCGGACGCAACCCGCAGCTCCCTCTGGTGCGCGGTGTGGTGCGCCAGGATCTGCAGCGGCGCGGGCGCGGGCGCGCTGGACGTGGACGTGGGCACGCTGGACGCGCTCAGCGCCTCGAGCCGCGCGTCCGACAGCAGCGCGCTCGTCCACGCGAGGCAACGTCCGCCGAGCGCCACCCACACTACGCTTAGACCTTGTCGCCTGTAGTTGAGAGTAGATAGATCTAAGTACCTGGTGCAACGGCGCAGCGGACGCAACCCGCAGCTCCCTCTGGTGCGCGGTGTGGTGCGCCAGGATCTGCAGCGGCGCGGGCGCGGGCGCGCTGGACGTGGACGTGGGCACGCTGGACGCGCTCAGCGCCTCGAGCCGCGCGTCCGACAGCAGCGCGCTCGTCCACGCGAGGCAACGTCCGCCGAGCGCCACCCACACTACGCTTAGACCTTGTCGCCTGTAGTTGAGAGTAGATAGATCTAAGTACCTGGTGCAACGGCGCAGCGGACGCAACCCGCAGCTCCCTCTGGTGCGCGGTGTGGTGCGCCAGGATCTGCAGCGGCGCGGGCGCGGGCGCGCTGGACGTGGACGTGGGCACGCTGGACGCGCTCAGCGCCTCGAGCCGCGCGTCCGACAGCAGCGCGCTCGTCCACGCGAGGCAACGTCCGCCGAGCGCCACCCACACTACGCTTAGACCTTGTTGCCTGTTACGGGAATATGTGCTTCAGGATTGCGGTTACAAAAACAAAATAATACAATAATCATGTATAAATAAGTCAATTCACAAAGGCGCGCCCCACTATTTAACGCATGCTACTCCTAACGAGTTAGCCCGCTTCCATCTTAGTTTACATCATCACTTACCATCAAGTGTGATTATTGTCAAGGGCTAACTTGTAATGAATAAAAATAATAAGTGTACACGCTTTACAAAAACACTAGGGATGTGGTAGACAAGACAGCGTGAAGTCGAGTTCAAATATTATACTGTTTAAGTAAAAGAAAAATAGATATAATTATACTACGTACCTGTCTGAGATGATTGTGGGTGTGTGTTTTTAAGATATTGTTAAATTGGTTACCTAATATATAAATTAACCTATATCACAGTATAATTTTGCTGTGCAGGACCAACACGACATATTTATTTTTAAAAAATAGGTTAAAATGAAGTAGAGCATACTGCTAGTCAAACATGACATTCTTGTTGACTTAACTAACTTGACACTTTGTGTGAGTGTGCACACATTGCTAATCGTCACGTAGTAATAGAACACGTGATCTTGTCGCACTGGGGTTATTGTAACTTAAAACTATTTGAAAATTGCCGTCCTAAAAAAGAAATACATGTCTCACAGTAAATTTCATTACGCTTCTTGTCACTCGAGAGCCAAGTGTCCGTGGGCGCCGCTAACCTCTATTCTATTTGGAGTTTATTAAGAGTAAAAACGCAATTTCTATTAGATACCTTGTTTATTTAACATTTACCTATTAATCCCTTATTGTATGTACTTATAAAAAAGGCTACTAACATTTTGGTGAGGTTGTAGGGCCTGGAGGGCACCTTGGCAGGGCTGTTGGGCGCGGCCGGGCCGGGCGCACCCGCCAGCGCGTGGTGCAAGCCGCAGAGCAGCACCCAGGCACCGATCATCAGGTGATTCTGATACACCTGCACACCAAACGAAAAAATTAAAGTCTCAACAGGTCTTAAAACCCTAGAATTACATTTCTTACTTACATTACTTCAAAATTAATAAGTATAATGCGCAGGCAACCGCCTCGTATACAAAGCGCACTTGACGACTGTTCCGAACTATATCCACACCGCAGCCCCTCGACGACGTCACTGCGTAACGCTTATACGCGATCTCTATATAGTTAACACATTATTAGAAAAGCCTGATGCTCACATAGCCGCCCGCACGCGTAGACTGTTTGAATGTTTCTCCAACGGTGTTATAAAGACCGAGTGCACTCTCCACCAGCGCCGCCGTCTGTTGCTCGCTCTCCTCGTCCTTGGGGTGGAGGGAGGCCTGACACAAACAATAACCAATAATAACAATTGGCACAGCCAGACATCGCTCAAACTCTCGGACCAATGGTCACATGACACACCTGGGCCGTGGCACAGCACAGGAGCCAAGCGGTGGCCAGGTCGCTGAGGGCGGCGATCCGCTCCGGCGTGAAGGGCTCGAGGCAGGGCAGCGACAGAGCGAGGCGGCACACGTGCACTTCGTTCACCAGGAAATGAAGGCTGCAACAAATTATATAATTACATATACTCTAGTCAACCAGTTCAAAAACGTGAAAAATAGAGGTAAAGGTCCGAAAAATGTGAGCGATGGCTCATTCGATTCGTAAATCTCCTCTAGAAAAATGTTTTGAAGGATTTTGGTGCAGGTCAAAAATTGCAATTGTTATTAAAAATTAAAAAAATTATATTTCGTTTTTTGTTAATAACTTAAAATATGTTTTTAAATCACGTTTTTGAACTTGCTCACTAGAGTAATAGTTAATAGAACTTAATGTGTTCACACGGATCGACGCACGGAAATTCCAACAAACATAAAAAATGCTGCGGTATTAATTTTTCTTCTTCCAAAGTACTGGAAATATTCGCGAAATTTAGACTACATTTATCGCGCTTGTGCAGATATCCGATTCCAATAAGAAAAGAGAGTGTCGGTCTTCATCGCTTGATCCCGCTAAAGTTCAAGTCGCAAATGTTGCTCACAGTGTGACATCAGAGTTGAACTGCGGCGCTACGGTGCTCTCCTTGGCGTTCTGCCAGCGGTTGAGGTATCTCTGCAGGCAGGGCAGGGACGAGCACACCTTCAGCACCACGGAGCCAGCTCTAAGCTCCATAAGCAACGATGCACACGTAGATGCCACCCACTTCTGTATTACAAATCACTTATATTACAAATTGTTAATATAAACATTCCTGTTTTTATTGAATGGTGAATGGTGGTCACTAAGGTTATGTTTTTGTGAACTTTTGGCGCAAATGTCACCCGCATGGCCACAGAAAGAGTCATTGCAGCGAGAAAGAGTTTCAGAATTACAAGCTGTGCAATTATTGTAGGTACATGTTATATAGTACATTTATAAAAAAATTACCTTCATATCTACGGAAGGTTGTTGGGAACTATTCCCGTCCTTAGCACTATCCATACTATCTTTGCTTCCGGGAGTCATGACCCCTGACACGGGATGCGTTTGAGCCGAGGAGACAGGGTTCCTCAAGGGCATAGTCAACTGTTCGAGCAGCGCGTCTGATCTGCGCTGAGTGTTCGGTGAAGCCAGCGGTGTGATGGGACTTGGTATAACTGAGGATTTTGCAGCTTGTGAGTCTAAAAATGAAAAAATATTTTAGATGGATGTATTGGTGTCATCTTCTTCTTTCTTCTTAGGCGGCTATGCAGTACAGTACAGACCTCATGTCATATTGACCATCTCCGACCTATTGTGGTCAAATCACTTTTCAAATTTCCTTTCCAAGTTCCAATAATAGTTTCCGCCAGAAAGAGCTGCAGTAAACCTTATACTATACCATAGTATAATTCATTTATACATTTATTTTAAGTTACATTCCATTACAATCAGAATGAAATATGTCACATAATAATTATATTAAATCACAAAAGTATGTCACAATATATAACTAATTTATGATGGAACACTATGAGGGTGTCGTGACTTGTAGAGAGGCAGACTTATTTTTTACCATTTATAAAGTTATTTATTTTATTATGCTTTTTTGACTAAAAATTTTTAACAATGACATAAAGTCATTAAATTTTTCTTTTTTTTAATGTAGTCTGGTAGCTTATTATATATTTTTATGCACATTGTGTGTGGGTCGGTGTTATGAATTTTCAAACTCGACATCGGTTTGTGTTTTGCCGTGGATATTTTGTAACAAATTTGCATGTCTCAAGAATGTAAATACATGGTAGGGTTAAGGTTTTCAATGATTTTAAGTGGGGGCGCAGCTTTCCGAACTTTTTGTTTTTTAAAATTGTAATACATTTTTTTTGTAATCTAAACAATTGGTGTATATCTGTGCTATTTTATACGCATAGTAGGCTAATAGCGCCGATTCAATTCACCCTGGAGAAGCATAAAACTATTGTCTACCCTCAAGATTTTTATACACAACCCCTATAATATTGATTTATAATTTGTTTGGATCTTCTTTGGAAATTATATGCATCTTAAAATGAAATTTAGCTAGATCAATTAATAAATTTACACAATAATTTAGTTTTTCCATATTAAATTAAATATCAAACAATTTTATATTTATCAAAATATTACCTGGTGTATTAATATTTGAAGGCAACTTTGCACTTTTAAGCAGTGATGTCAATATTACAAGGTCAGATTGGGGAAGGCCTCCGCCGTCAATTCCACACAAGCCCACAATTGGGAGGAGGAGCTGAAACAATTTAAATATTATTACTTACTACAGGGTCACAGTTGCTAACTAATGTTTTTAATACTCATGCTACTTCATAGACAGATTGGCGATCTTACTGGCAATTTGTGGCATCCTAGACTGTATCTTAATTTAAAGACTATTATATAAAGGCTAATATATAAATTTTGCTATATTAAATTACAAAAATAATTTAGATTAAGAAAATGAATTAAGATTACAAAAAATAATGGTATTTACCTGCTTTACAGATACATTTGGAGCAGCAGTATTGGTGGTGTCGTCGTAGCTCAATCCAGCTTCGGAGAGCTTCTTAAGAATTTGTCCAAGTATGATTCTGAATGCATCGCGAGCGGTGCCCAGTTGGTCAGGTGGCACTGTATGGTAATAGCATAGTAGTGATTAGATGCATTACAGTCATTGACATATTAATACTATGGACTTCGGGTCTAATGCAAAATTTACGTCAAAAGTGTCCCAAGATATTTTATACACACCAGGATGTATTTATGTTTTTATACACAAAATAACAGTGTAATGTATGTCTTATCGTATTGTTATACAGTCTAATTTGCAACGGTCTAATTGCATGCAATAAGTAATCAGCTTAGATTGACGGTTACCATGGCAGCCCTTTTTTGACATGACAGCTTCTCGTTAAAATAGGACAACATAAATGTTGTGGAGTCGGTAGCTTTCAAATTTTTTTGGCATCTTATATTTATATATTATATTTACAGCAAATTTTAATTTATATTTACATATCCCTGACCTCTATATGCTGGGATAAATCTTGTACCAAATAATAATTGTTGTAATTATCTTGTATAAAATAATAATTAGTTATAATAATAATTAATTACAAACCAAATCCACTAATGTACAAAATGATATGCCACTCGACATAGTTCTTTACTTAGAAATTTTAAGTTCTCGATATCTTCCTCTTTTTAATTAAACTGAAAATATATTTTTTTACTTCAACGACGAGATAATTCTTATGGTTATCAAATTAATATACCATTATGGTAAAAGTTATTTGATTAATATTCATGACATAAAAAATAAAAGTTGACATAAAAAATAAAAATTTTTGAATTGAAAATAATCAAATTATTTTCATTAAAAAATTAAGTAATTAAATAATTCAAATGTTAAACAACAAAATAACTCTATGCAGTCGTTGTTCTAAAACATTCTATTGCTCACGGCAGATCCGAACTAAATGTGGTTAATTAGATAAACATATTGCACTCCTTCCATCCTATACGCGGGTAGCGTATGGGAAAAGGACAGATAGATACTTTTGTTCATTTTGGTTGGTTATGCAATTCGTTTCTATAGTTTATTAAAATTTTAATAAAATAGCCTGTTTCTAGGCAAAATAGTACTTTAAAATCATCAGTAAATATTTACTTACTGAAAATATGGTACACCGTCTTCTTTTCTCACCTTACTCGGGTAGTTCTTACAAGTTTTTTATAACACATTACGGCATTATTGACGTGTATTCTGTCAGTCAGCTAATATGAGACTGAATTGCGATTGGAAATCATTTCGCGTTTTGGCTTACTTTTGGTTCGGACACTTTTTATCGCTGACCCGAAGTCCATAGTATTAATATGTCAATGATTACAGTGTAAAAAAATCACTTTTCAATTGAACATTGTGGAGTAAACATCTCATGTATGTTTTAAATGAAACATTATGTAGTTTAGTTATGTTTCATTCTCGGTGGCATTCAAAGAATATATCATCAAATAATTGACATGCATAAAAACCTGTTAGTTTTCTATCAAATTCATAAACAGTACCAATTGACAACCTCCATACGACTATTTTCATAACATTCTCGTTAAAGTAACATGAATATTTGTAAAAAAATAATTTCACAAGATTTTGTAATAACATACTAACCCCCAACTGTAAGCTTTGTAGCAGGAAAAAGTTATGTTCAAAATAACATGTTTCATAGTAGCTCCATATAAAGATATATTTACTGAATTGATCAGCATTAGCAATTTTGTGACTTACTAAAAAAGTTGAAAGACTAGCCTAACATTTAAACCATCCTCATCAGGCTCATATGGACTCAAGATAACCATTTATATAATTGGCAATAAAGGGCATTGAACCTCTGAGAGCACAGGAGTAGACAAAGTACTATCTATATTTCCCTTACCTGCATATTTGCAATCCACTGTGTGAGTCTCACTCCCACATAACAAGTTTCACTAGTTGGCAAGTTGCCAATCAACACCCTATTTTGCCAATTTATATGGTTTAGATTAGACAAAATGTATTTTTAAAAATGTGTAAGTAAATAAAAGAGACAAATGTCTAAATTACATATTATTTATTAAAATTTAAAAAATATTATAATTGGTGATATAAAAATTCTATAAGAGAGCCCAAGCTTAGCAAGGGATGTATGTCTTAGAATTATTGTGACAATACTTACAATTGTTCGCATTGATGCTAATGAAGTGTGCTGAGAGACATGCAAAGCATGTGTAGAATAAGTCATTGGCATCATCATGGTTTTGAAACTCGCTTTCACTGTTAATAAAGAAAATTATAGATAGAAATCTTTATTATAAATATACCTTCGAATTTTTTAATCAAGATTCTCATTTGTTTATAAATTGTGCATATATATTAATGTTTACTTAGAGAGAGTACCATAAAATATTTTTGTCTAACATGAGGCAAACAATACAGCTTATGTACATGTACACTTATTAAAAGCTACATAGTTTTTCTTTTTATAATAAGTTATAGTCTTCTAGTACAGAGGTAGTTCACTACTCCTAAAAGAAGGTTCCTAACTCGCATGTATTCATGTAATGTAGGAACTGAAATAAACGAATTTTTATTTTTTTTTAGTTATTTGCTTCATACTTTATTATAAAATATATTACTGGAAATCTAAACCTTTTTAATAGCTTTGGGCGTAATAGTACATTTAGACAAACAACAATATCATTATTCATTCATTAGGTGTTTACTTTTTGAGTAGCGGACATTGGTCGACTTTTTCTAGTGCTTAATAATTTTTTTTTTAAATGAAGGTAGCTAATTAACTTATTTCATTAAAGCAAAATTTTTACAAAGTGAATATAGGTTTTTATGAAATATATGTACTTTTAGTGTCCGAAATAATGATATTACACGTAAATAAATAAATAAAAGATTTTTTTCAAAAGGGTGACTAAGTATCATTTTATTTCTCCAAAATAGCATTTCACCAACAAGCAACTCACCTTTTGATGATGGCTTGTATTATTTCTACAGCGTCATTTTTATCAAAAAATGGGCCGTATAGTGCCGTTAATATTGGTTTTACTGTTGTAGACCACTCAATATTTCCTCCCGAAGCGGCCATTTTCGAGAACGGCCATTCGAGAAATGTCAAAATAGATGACAATTCAGTCTTTAGCCGTCAATACCACATTAGTTTGTAATCTTTGATTTACCAGACAAGGTAAAAATAAAAGAGGATGCTAGTGTCTTTCTTATGGTAGCACTGGGTAGCACTATGTAGTGTGGCTACAACCATTATGATATTTGATTTTACTTACTCTAAGCTTATAATTACATAAATCATATTATGTACGTCTTCTAAATAAGATGGTCGGTGGAATTTTTAACATCTCTATGGATGAATATGGAGAAATATTTTTTAGACTTCTTTAGTTTAAAACAGAAATCCTTTTAACCAACGTTCAGGAGGTAAAGTATAATTTTTATTCAAAAATTGGTAAATACAGCCTCATATAGTGATTGACGTGAGACCACGGCGAATAAAGGTGATCTGTATGTCTGCTGATATTATATCTGTACAATGCCCGAAAATACAGTGTGTAGTTGCCAACAATCTGGTACGGCTATAAAAATTTATTACTGAACCTCAAGCACAGCGACGATGACTTTGTCAATATTCTGGCCGGAAGTGATTGCTGTTGTAACCTTTTCGGCGTTTGGTACAGGACAGTCGTGCTCCCACATAACATAAATGTGGGTGGTCACAAAACAGATAATACATTCTACTTCTTACATTTTTTACATTTGCTTTTCACCCGTATTACTTCAAAAGTAATCAGAATAACGATCTTTGGCCTTCTGCATCCTTGGCGGAGGAGGCCTTCACCGTCAAGGGTTCTTCTATTAATTAAAAATATAAATATTTATAAAAGAAGTAACTAAATTAAACATATATAGTAAGCAATTTATATTTTAGTACCTAAGTAAAATTGTAAACACGTTTTTAGGAGAAATAAAAGGCTTTTTTATTTTTTATTTTTATTTATTTAATCAGAATAACCTCATATTATGTCGTAACTCCCTTTCTCGATTTAGTATAATATACTTGTCTCTTGCCCTTTTGACCTCTATCTCTACCCTCTTCTTTATTGCACTACACACCTGCCTCTGCTGTGCTTTCTACCAGCAAGTTTAACCCAGTAGGGATGGTCCTGATTCCTTCCCCGACCGTACTCCGCGAGGGTTGTAGTCTCTCCCTTTGGCTACAGACCGACTCTCTTGCTGACTCTTCCCGATTCTTCTGAGCAAAATCTGCCTTCCGAACCGCGGTAGAGTCACTTCAAATAGTCTAACTTGACGTTTCAAAAGTGCTTATAATAAGTTCACTTTAAATAAACGATTTTGAATTTTATTTTTGAATAAAAATAATATTATATAAATATGATTGTCCAAAAAGTATCAAGTAGTTGCGGTCACAGTGCACGTGGTTACCATACTATAAACGTTATTTTCTTTTACTCTGTAGAGTTATATATTCTTTGCTTTTTGGCCAATTGGCCAGTACAGAACTACAGACTACAGAATATACAGATCACAATCACAGATTAATAGAGGGCCAGTGAAAAGATGCCAAATTGGAATTTGAATGTTGTAAATTGTAATATTAGTTGTTTATAATCAAAAATAAAAATAAGTTTGTATTTATAATATATAAGTAATAAGTACAGCAAGCTTGACACAAAATGAATAAAGAAGTCAGCAATAAACGTAAAATTAGTGACCATAACGGCGGTGAATCTTCATCTGGTAAATAAGTTTATAACCTAACCTTTCATTTGCTAAACTGTTAGAAGCTTTAGTAACTGATAAATAATTATAATACAATACAGCTATCAAAACTGCACGATAATCTTGAAACTATTTTTATACTTAAATTAAAATTAATAGACTAAAAATTTTAAAAATGCCATTTTACAACTACTTTTTGCTAGAAAACTTCTATACATTTATAGATGTTAGATGAGCCATTTCTCATTGGATAATTCTATCACTAATTCATTTGGTTGCAGCATCAGCAGTAAAGTTTGCTAGAACTTCTCAAATACAGTGCCCTTATTTGGACACAATCAATCGACATGTATTGGATTTTGATTTTGAAAAGTTATGTTCAGTATCTTTAACAAGAATAAATGTATATGCCTGCTTGGTGTGCGGAAAATACTTTCAGGTAAATAAAATTAATTGCATATTGTCAGGTTTTGGAAATGGCAATGCTATTAAATGCAAATTTTGATGTACCAAAAATGTCTTTAAAATCCTTTGTACCTACAGTACTAAAAACAATTAAATATTACTTAGTAATGTTGCCTCTTAAAACATATCTACTAATGGTGAATGGGCTTGGATGCCTTCAACTTAAACCCAGCAAGTTAATAGCATGGGTTTTTGGTAAAACAGATTTTTTATTGAAGTAAGGATTTTTCTTATACTTGTCCATAAGTCACTTGTTACTGACAGCTATGTAAACATGATAAATAATAAAATTCTATTGGTCAACAATAACTAGTAAACCTAATAAAATAAATAAATATGTTATGCTGAAGAAAAGTCTAAGTAGACTGTAGATCAAAGAGTTAATAATCAATATTTATTTATTTTTATACATATTTGAATGAAAGCTTGTAATCATCATCTATACTCTATACTAATATTATAAACAGGTAAAGTTTGTAAGTTTGTAAATGGATTTGTTACGGGCTAATCATCGGAACTACTAATCCGATTAAAAAAACTCTTTCACCAGTAGAATGCTACATTATCGGTGAGTGTCATAGGCTATATTTACATTTGAATTATATATATTAACTGAGTTATAATAGTTTTTGTTGCGCAAGTGTGATGCCAAAATATGGCTTAATGAAGCCTTAATTTTTGAGAATGAATGAAAGCAATGTATGGGGACTTTATGTATTTTAAAAAGTTCTACAAAAACGTCTGTGACAGCATATACCTATCTATCTTTTATATATTAACAGATATACAACTTTTTGTGTTTTAATAAATCATTTAATTTATATGCTTAAGTTTACGTCATTATTTACACAACAAGACTTAAATCCTTATCAAAATAAATTATTTAATAATCTCATGGATATTATAGAGATAAGATTTGCCTTTCACTGTATATTAATTAGTTATATAGTTTCGGAGATATTACAAAATTTCTAGAAAGCGCGACAATGTAATAAATCATTTAATTCATATGCTTAAGTTTACGACATTATTTACACAATGAAACTTAAATCCTTATCAAAATAAATTATTTAATAATCACAAGGATATTATAGAAATAAGATTTGCCTTTTACTGTATGTTAATTAGTTATATAGTTTCGGAGATATTACAAAATTTGTAGAAAGCGCGACACTGTAATAAATCATTTAATTCATATGCTTAAGTTTACGACATTATTTACACAACGAAACTTAAATCCTTATCAAAATAAATGATTTAATAATCACAAGGATATTATAGAAATAAGATTTGCCTTTTACTGTATGTTAATTAGTTATATAGTTTCGGAGATATTACAAAATTTGTAGAAAGCGCGACACTGTAATAAATAATTTAATTCATATGCTTAAGTTTACGTCATTATTATAGAGATAAGATTTGCCTTTTACAGTATGTTAATTAGTTTCGGAGATATTACAAAATTTCTAAAAATCGTGACACAGCCACCAGTGGCTTCCAAATTAAGTTGATAAGCCCCTCCTTCGGGTTATATTATACGTACTGAATAGATGTCAGATTTTGGTATGATATGATGATGATATGCTTTCATGATAGAAACGTTGATGGATTTAGAATTCAATCTTTGTTCAATTTATTTGACATGGAAGACCATATACACGGAAGAGTTTGTTCGTTTGTTTAAACGGGCTAATCTCTAGATTCATGTCGGATTGTATAATTATTTTTGTTTATTCTGAAGGCTAGACTCAAGAGTGAAAAAAACTATTTAATATCAAGCAATACCCATCGGCTTGCCATAACTATATATTGTTAATTTTATGGTACTGTAACAACGTACAATGTTTAACAAAAATGTAGATCTTTAGTTCACAGATTTTTTTTATCAACTACAAGTTGGCTTGGCTCTTGACTGCTATCACACCTGATGTTAAGTGATGATGCAATCTAAGATGGAAGCGGGCTAACTTGTTAGAAGTAAGATGAAATCCACACCCCAGTTTCTACACTACTTCGTACCGGAACGCTAAATCGCTTGGCGGTATGTCTTTGTCGGTAGGGTGGTAACTAGCCACGGCGAAAGCCTCCCACCAGCCAGACCAAGACTAATTAAGAAAAATCTCAATCTGCCCCGCCAAGAATCGAATCCAGGACCTCTTATAAATCCACCGCGCATACCACTGCGCCACGGAGGTCGTCGGCATGTGATGATATGAACTGAGTGCCGAGTGTGAGTTTGTTACCGAGCGACTGCGTAAAAACGTAACGCAAATTTGTATGGAATTTTAGTGGCGCCATTTAGTTATAGCGAGACTAAACGTTTTTACGCAGTCGCTCGGTGAAAAACTCGCACGTGCCTCATAGATGGGGATATTGCTTGACGGGAAACTAAAAAAAAAATTGAGAGGGGGAGGGGGAATGAGCACATTTTATATGAATGTCTGTCTTAAAAATTAGAAGGGTACCTAAGAGGTTTTCACGCGAACGAAGTCGCAGGCGACTCATAGTTGAAAAATGACTTACAACTTTTTTTAAGCATTTGGTATATTAGACATTAAAATATTATGGCTAATATTTAAAGAATTCAAAAAAATAATACACTGGTGTTTAGGTTTGTTTATAGTAAACATAATTTTCTGTTGCAGGGTCGAGGAACTAACACCCATGCCTACACTCATTCAGTCTCAGAGAGCCATCATGTCTTCCTAAACTTGCTCACATTGAAATTCTATTGTTTGCCTGATAATTATGAAGTTATTGGTAATGTATTTTTATCAATTGGATTTCATTTTTTTAATATCATCATCATCAGCCGATAGATGTTCACTGCTGAACAAAGGCCTTTTTTAGGGACTTCTAAACATATCCCCATCATTATAGTGAACCCCTTGTAGCCAGCGACTCCCTGTAATAATGTAAAATGGATTAATAAATAATAATGAACCTTTTATTTAAGATGCTTGTTTCTAAACTTAAATATCAATACACTTAATAATTTTAATATTACTTTATATTCTTCTTCAGTCCTGGGTGTTTTCTCCGCACTTGTAAGGTTTGTCCATTAGGTAGTGTTTTGTAGTCTTGTTGCATATCCAGCTCAAGGATGAGTTGTCTGTGGTTGATGCCTTAAGTATTTCTGTATGGCCCGTGAGTGTTTCTTGCCATTGTTGGCAGGCTTTTAGTCAAGGCTGTTATCTTTGCCTTTTCTTGTATGTGTAGGTGAAGCGGTGGTGTACCGATCAGCGCCTCCAGAGCTGCTGTGGGTGTAGTGTTCATGCAGCCGGTGATGGCTAGTAGTGCCTGTCTTTGAAGTTTCTGTAGTTCCTTCTGCGCTGTGATTAGTAGCGTCCTAGGCCACCATTCAATCGACGCGTAGTTCAGAGAGCTCCTCACTACCGTTGTGTATAGCCATTTTACTATGTGTGGTCATGAGCCCCAGATTTTACCTATCATGCGTTTGCATTGGCAAAGGATGATGGTGGACTTCTGTATTTTCGTTTCGATGTGTCTTTTCCAGTTAAGTTTCTAGTCCAGGAGCACCCCCAGGTACTTTACCTCTGTTTATTACTTTAGCTTTTCATTGAAAAGTGTTATTGTTTTGTGGGAATCAGGTTTTCTCTTGTTTGTAAATAGGACAAGTTCAGTTTTCTTTGGGTTGACAGATAGCTCATTGGTCTTCTTCTTCTTCTTCTTCCTGGGTGTTTTCCGCACTTGGCCAACATGGTGGCCGTTGTACGTGGGTCCCCTGTTGTAGGCTCCCGCTGACTCACTTCAGCCAGCCGAGCTTGCTGCAGAAGCTTAGCAGGTCGCCCAGGTCGCCGATTGCCTCTTGGAGTATACTTTTCTGCAACTGAGCATAACGTGTATCGGTGTCTCGTCGTGTTCCAGACAAGCCCTGCATAGAGCGCTTTCGGCTATATATAGCCCATTGGTATTGCACCAATTTTCTATCATTCTTAGGGCGTTTTGCATTATTCCACACTGTGTGTTTTCTTTTTTACCGCCGACGAGTACTGTGATGTCATCAGCGTACCCTATGGTTAGGAAACCTTTGTTGTTCATTTTTGCGATGAGTTCGTCCACCACTAGGTTCCACAAAAGTGGAGATAAGACTCCTCCCTGTGAGCACCCTTTGGCTACGATTCCTCTCGTTATTCCGTTTATGTCTATTTGGATGACTCTCAGTTCTAGGAGGGCATTTATCCATCTGCGTAAAGTTTCCGGTACTTTATATCTTTCTAAAGATTTGTCGATGCTTTTGAATGTGATTTTGTCAAACGCCCCTTCTATATCAATGAAGGCTCCCAGCGTTGATAGTTTGTTCCCCAGATCATGTTCTAAATTACTTTATATTTTAGTGAACTAATAGAGACATAGTGTCGGAGAATCTGTAGACCGTTTCCTTAAATTAACCTAAGCTAAACTAAGATTGAGGAGCAACATGTCTTAATTGAATTAAAAATGTAGCAAAAAGCTATTCAAAACTAAGATCCAAATGAATAAAGTCTAATAATCATATTATTTTTAAATAAGAAATATTCTGTGTTCACTAACTTATTCATGAGTATATGTGTATATCTAAAAACCAAGAATGAAATTTAATTTCTGATAATTATAATACTTTATTTATTTTAGATTCCTCACTGAATGACATCAAATATGTTCTGAATCCCATCTTCACACCGGAACAAATTAAGCAGTTGGATGAAAATACAAAGATGTCGAGAGCCATTGACGGTACTATGTACATGCCAGGCATTGTGGGCCTTAACAATATCAAGGCTAATGATTACTGCAATGTCATTTTACAAGTAAGCGAAATCTATTTGTTATCTGTATGTGTTTCTAAACACACTCAAATCGTACTAGACCAGTGCAGATAGCTTTAAAAATAATAAAAATTAAAAAAAATAATAAACATTATACAAATGAAAGGAAAAATAATTTACGAGCGATCTGAGGTCGGGAAGGGCTAGGGGGTGAGGTTTTTGGGTAAAAAACAGATTTCTCCATTTCCAGCAAAACTAAAAGTCGTATGGAAAAGAGCTCTACTGTGATTATCGGTAAAGCTTTCTTAAGAATTAATTAAATACATGGTTCAAAGTCTATAGAATAAAGTATCTGATAAAATTAAAGATTTAATGAGTTGTTTATTTCCCCCTCTTACAAGTCACTTTAACATGAAATGCTCTTCTGATGTGTTCTTTGCAATACTGTCAAAATTGTATAACTACTAATGTAAATCCTTTGAAAATGTTTTTTTGCAGTGTTTATCTCAAGTGAGGCCTCTTCGTAACTATTTCCTACGAGAAGAGAATTACGCCCATGTGAAAAGACCACCAGGAGATTCTTCATTCTTGCTAGTGCAAAGATTTGGGGAACTGATCCGAAAGCTGTGGAATCCTCGAGCATTCAAAGCGCACGTGTCGCCACACGAGATGCTGCAAGCTGTAGTGCTGTGGTCCAAGAAAAGGTTTCAGTTTATCAAACAGAGTACGTATACATAATCTAACTTATTACACTTTCTACTAGGATTCAGTATGGTCAATTCTACATACAAACATCTTAGCTCGAGACATGAATATTATAATGTTAAATATGATATATATTATTAAGCTTATTGAAAAAGAAAACATATGACAAATATGTTATCAAGATACGGCTAGAGGGGTTCTGGTGACGTAGCTTACTTATAAGTCAGTAGTTATACTTCTTGTTGAATCTGCATTTGGAATGAATTGTTACAGATGACCCAATTGACTTTATGTCATGGTTCCTGAATTCCCTTCACTTGGCTTTGAATGGGACTAAAAAGCCTAACAGCTCAATAATATACAAATCATTTCTTGGACATATGAGGATATACACAAGGTCAGTATTTTATAAATAAAGTAAAACACAGCTCTATTAGACTCCAGTTTGTTTGTTAATTAAGAAATTCATGCTTCTTTATTTAGGTCAGGTCTGGAGGGCTATATGTATAGGTTTTAATGTTTCAAATTCGCCTCAGTCTCTCTCTATCTATGGTATGTTATTAGATAAAGAAAAGTAGAGACAATTTTGAAATTTACATTGATGAGTGTATGTTTAGTAGTTTACAGTTATACATAATATCCCCACTGGCCTGAGAGTGTTATATGCAACAACAAATTATTTTATTTTATTATGTATTGTATGTGTGCGTTCATTTCTCAGAAAGCTCCCGCCACCAGATGCGGACGATGCGGCCAAAGTAGACCTAAGCAGCGAAGAGTACAATGAAATGATAACAGAGTCGCCCTTCCTGTACCTGACGTGTGACCTACCCCCCACCCCACTGTTTACCGATGAATTCAGGGAAAATATCATTCCTCAGGTGAAGTATCATTAGTAGTACTGCAGGGCAGCACGTGTTGATGAAATGAAAAAAATGAAAGGCATGAATGTATTGGTGAAATTTTACCGAGGGTAGTAGCGTAGGGTGCAATGATACATCTTGCTTATCCTGGGACCAACAGTTATAATACATCAAAATCAGTTTAGCTATAATGTAGTTCAGACAAAGACATTCATAATAATTGTGTATCATCATCACATCGGCAGGCCTTTTTGAAAGGTGCAAGCCTTTAAGAACAATTACCCTGAGCCGCCTGTAGTCCGAGGCGTCCTGCACCATCTCTAATGTCGTCGTCCTTGGTAGGGGTCGAACAAAATGGGGAAAAGCCTCGAAAAAATCTTGCTATACCTGTGGTGAGGCATAGGATGTAAGGTGCTCCTGGACAGCGGTCTCTTCTCACGCCGCCGCGATAGAGTATTAGAAATCATACGTGAAGCTATAAGCCTTTCAGTAGCTAGAGCTCAAAAAGGGTTGACGACGAATAAACGACACTAACTTAGTTAAAGCAGGCTCAAGTACAAATTCCACCAGCAAGCCTTATTTAATTCTGGGCTCTGCTCCTGATTGGACTATATTAATGGACACGTATGAAAAGCACTATAAAATCCCGGAAGACTTAGCTATTACGACATCTAGACCGGACATATTTCTTTTTTCGAAACAAATCAAACGTATAGTACTTGTCGAGCTTACAGTGCCGTGGGAAACAAACATCCCTAAAGACCATGTATTCAAAGTGAATAAATATTATGACCTTACTAATGAACTAACCAAAAATGGCTATGTGGTTAGTTTATTTATACGCGGTAGAAGTGAGTGCGAGAGGTATACCAGCAGTCTCTATAACCTGCTAAAAGACCTTGGCCTTACTAGAAGTGCAGAAAGCTCCATATTGGAACGAGTAACCAAAGCTCTAGTAGGGTCCTTCTGAATTTGGCTGGGCAGGGAGAATAACTTGAACAGAGGAGGTGACGTGCGTCACTAAGAGATCTTTTTTAAACCTACACCACTGTTCGGAGTTTTTCTCTCAGCCACGCGATGGACCCATGGAATGCTAAGATAGTCGTCTCGTCTCCAGCTGAATGACTGGGCCGTCTTGTCGGGCCCGTAGTTTACGACTCGGTCTCGCACTGTTCAGACTCTCGAATATATAAAGATTTATTTTGCAGGTAAATCTGTACCAACTTTTATCAAAGTTCAATGGACAGACATCAAAAGAATATAAAACTTACAAAGAGAACTTTTTGAAAAGATTCGAAATAATGCAATTGCCACCGTATTTGATTCTGTATATCAAGCGGTTTACAAAAAATACATTCTTTGTTGAGAAAAATCCTACCGTAGTAAACTTTCCAGTGAAGTAAGTATCCTCCTTCTTTATTAATTGAAAAGTTAAAGCTTGATTGCGAACCTATTTGTGTTTACAAGTGGGCGAAGTTTTAAACATTTCCTTCCAATTAAAACCAAAATCACACTGTCTCTTCTCCTACCATTATTGAGTTATGCTGATTGTTGTTGTCCCGATCTAACCAAAACACAACTCGACAAACTCGAGCGTCTTCAAAATTTGTGCATTTGATTTATTTTTGATTTGCGCAAGTTTGATCACGTTTCGCAGTATCGTGATCGTCTGAAGTGGTTACCAATTAGATTGCGCCGTCAGCACCGCCTTCTTTGCTTCTTGTATTCTATCCTTTATAATCCTTTCTTTCCTTCTTGTCTTAAATACCGTTTGAAACGGAAACGGTCTTTCAGATATTCGTGATGTTGATTTACACAATGTCCGTTCCCGTAATGAGAACCGATTGTTATTACCTTTTTCTGATTCTAAATTTTACAGTAACTCTTTCACTTCTAAATCTATCAAGCTGTGGAACAATCTGCCATCCGATGTCCGCGCGAGTAATTCGCTGCCTATTTTTAAGACTCGCTTGAAAGGCTACTATCTGTCGTTAAATAGATAATAATTATATGTATTCTTTTAGGTATATTGTAATTGTTTATATATTTATAATAATTATTTAGAGTGATTTCTTCTGATTGCACCATCCCGCTTACGATGCACATTTCCTATCAATAGGTTGCCTGTAAGAGATTGCTTCTAGCAATAAGGCTGCCTTTCCATGTTTTATTATAATCCTTTTTTTCTCATGTATTTGTTATCTTTATTTTTATGTGCAATAAAGAGTTTCTTCATCTTCTACCTGATGCTAAGAGAAGATGTAATCAATTCAAGATTATATTGTGCTAATGGGGAAGGATAGTGGTAGCTAGATCTAGTCTAGGTAGGTCTGGCCAGACAGCTGTTTCAGAGAAGTTACCGAAATGTCACTAGTAACTAATTAGTAGAGGCAAAGAAAAAATTATGATTAATTTAATAACTGACTTTTACATAGTCATTAATGATGCTTGTTTCACAGGAATGTTGACTTTGGTGACATACTTACTCCAGAAATTAAAGCAAAGCATAACGGAAAGACAACATACGAGTTGGTGGGGAACATAGTTCACGATGGAACTCCAGAGAAAGGCACGTACAGGGCTCACGTGTTGCACACGCCTACACAACAGTGGTAAACTTTACTTATCAAGCAATCATAAGTAGTATAGTATGCAGTCTTGAAGTGTACAAATGGTAAAGGTGATGAAAATAAAGCTCTCTTTTGTTTGTTCTCTCTCAATTTGCCAGAATGTCTTTCTCTACATGAGATGTCTTGCTGCGCATCTTAGTCTCACTGAGATCTTGTTCCAGGTATGAAATGCAAGATCTACATGTCACAAGTATTCTACCCCAGATGATTACGCTCACAGAAGCTTACATACAGATATATGAACTGAAGCAGGACTGATGATAATTTAAATAAAAGATTTTACTACACATTATATGTTTAATTTATAACATACAAATTAGGGTTTCCCCATTTATAATATTAAAAATTTCTATAACACCCAGTACATTTACGATGAATAATTGTCTTAAATTTGAAAAGTAGGAAAATAATATATTAAAAATTTATATTCTGACCTTGAATATTTATGTTATATATTACAGTTGATGCAGAGTAACATGTGTTGTACATAAATTATTCTAAACACATCTGCCAGAGTTCACTTAGTCTTACATTACGCTACCACACTCTGTAGTAGTCTTTCACTTTCATTTGCAATGTGTTGTCTTAGTTCTTGGGATAGTGGAAGCTGTGGTTAAACAGAATATAATAATATATCTATAAACTAAATCATGTTCAATATTTCCATGTTTACATTTAGAAACAAAAAGCAAGCAAATAATTATTAATAATCATATAATATTAAATAGCACTCTCACTTTGAGTCCAACGGAACTAATGACAACACTGCAAAAGTCTGGGCTAGTGACTTTCTCCCCGTTTCCCTGCCACCCGTTTGAATTCACCCATGTTAGTGGTGGAGATGGGGGAGCCGTACAACACGAGGTGGTCGATTTGTGTCACTTCGCCGCCCGACTGATTGTCCTTTATAAACAACTGAATGTTTTGAACACTCTGGAACTTGACGAACTTCAGGGGAACAGGGTTTCCTTCCAAGTCACTCGGAGTCAATCTGCAACATAAAACAATTTATTGTAAATTAATAATAAAAAGGCTAAATGTTCAGCCTTTATTGACTATCAATTTTCAATACTTTACTTTGTGGTTAAAATTATATGCTTTTCAAGATGCAAAACTTCAAGTTTGAATTACATAAATCTAAAATTGGTTAAAAAGTAAGAAATGTCTCCTAATAAGAATGTAAATTAGTTTGATGTTTCTATAAACAAGTAACATCCATATAAATGTACAGAAGTCTACTAACTCCAAATCTTGAATGGATGCATTTCCTGACGCTTGATCAAAATCCAGAGTTCTTGGCTGATTGATGAAGAGCTTCACAAACTTTGGTCCCTTGTCAATGGGTGCCTTGATCTTCACTGAGTGTATTTTTACCAGCTGTAAATAGGAAAACAATATAATATTATAACACATAGCTTTTATGTGTAACCCACAATTGATAACATAGACCTTTGAATTAAAGAAGGGTGTAATGAATTTAGACCAAACAAGGCTGCTCTTGCTCCTGCTGCTATGGGCAGTTTTATGTTGCTTGGCCACAAACAATGAATGACCAATAATAATAACATATAATAATTGGACAACTTTGACTCCCATACTAGTTTAGGTTGACTTTTGTGGAAGATTTTTGCTTTGTTATATTACAATCAGTATGCAGTATATTTCTTCTACAAATACAGTCACATTAGTCGTTATTCAATTGAAGGTTTTTGTCTATTTTCTATCAGACATTGATATAGTGTCCCTTCAGGAGTAAGTATATTATTATATTATGTTGGCCAGTCGGGTCCTTTTGAGGCGGAATGTTCAGTCTCCTGACATCTAATAGTTTGATAGCCAGGTTTGAACACAATAAAACCTCTTGTGCTCAAGCCTCTCCTTGTAGGTCTCCAGTGACATATTTATCTCATCCTTAACAGGTTATATTTAGGTATTCATGTACTTCTGATGTTTTTGTGAACCATGCTGCATTCAATTGAAGGTGAAGCTCTGTTTGACTCGTCAAAACATAGGGTAACTAAGATCTCATAATCCAAATTGGTAGTAATGAAAATGACATTCTGTTTAATTTTTTTTCATTTACCTGATTGAAGGATATATTTATGATGAGCTGCTCATCACAATCACTGGCGAGGTAGCCTACCCCACTAGTCAAAGCATGTGCTAGAGGATGATCATCAGCCTCATTTAGACATTCACATTCGCTCTTAGTAATGAATGTTGTTAGGTCCATCTGGAACAACCATATTATGTGTACATATTTATGAAGTATTGGGTGTTTATTATTATTTTACTAGCTGCCAAATGGTAATTTAGTCATTTGAATAAATTGCAGAGTAGAGGAGTAACAAATTAAAGATTTTAATAATTTTATATACAAATTATTTAAAAATTTTTCAACTTAACATTTAATTCCAACTTCCCATAATTTTTTTTTCTTTTTCAAATTATAACAATTAATTCAGAAGCATTACATTTCACTTTATTCTTCATGAAGGATAGCATGTTATACTAGTCAAATAATTGAATGAATCACTCAGGGACCAGGTGTGAGTGAAATGTATGTGAAAGCGGCATCCTGCTGCTGCTTCAATTCTTGATGAGTGAAATCATTAATTTTTAAAATATATACTATGTATTCTGTTAACTCAATTGTGCACTCAATTAACTTTCAATTTAGTAATTTTGTATTGTAGAAATTCACTAACAGACTTCTCTACTGCCATGGGAACATAATGTATGCAGGTGAAACCACAGAAGTGTTAGGATTCTTCAGATGGATAGTACATGTAAAAGACACTTACATGTCCAGCGACAGAGTTGTCGTCATCTCCAGAATCTTCAGTACCATAATACTGTCGCACTTTATTCTCCAGCGAAGCAGTATCTGCACCTTGTAGCCTGTCAATCCTTGTCTGCAAAATGCATATGGATTAAAATAATTGTATTGAGAAACAATGTTTTACTTAACAAATACATATAAAACTTACTCTATTTCTGAAGAATATGAATGTGGGCATAGCACTGATTCCTTGAGCACTGGCTGTCTCGGCGCACCTATCTACATCAACTTTGAGGAACACAGCTCGAGGAAACTTTGCCGGCAGCTGTTCGAAGAACGGCGCAATTCTTTGACACGGTGGACACCTTTGAAAGTTTTTAATAAAATAAATATTGGTACGATGACTAGAAAACTTACAACGAAATCCAGGTTATACGCACCATGTCGCTGTAAAGTCGACAACAACCAATTTTGTGCCGGCATTAGCCATTTCAGATTGGAAATGAGCTTCATTTTCGATCACTGTTGCACCCATTGTATAATTTTAGCAATAATTAACAAAATACAAAACGGAACGACAACAATGATACTTCAAATTTCAAAATGGTTGACACACAACTACAGTCAGAGACAGTGGACTTTTTTTAATTAGGGTTTTATTGCTTGGAGTTCTGGTTTTTTTTTTGCTTGAAATCATAGACTAAAGTTAGTTAAAATTAATAAACATAATTCTTCTCTTTTTGGATTTGTTTTATAGATTTTATTTACATTATGATGTATATAACACTTGATTGATGAATTTTTCAAAATCTTTGCACATACTGCCAAACAGACTATATGAGGCACAGTGGGGCAGTTGACTCATAATAATTAAACCACTTAAACGAAATTAAAATATTAATTCAAAAATTTATCTTCGGAATTTAGAGTTTTTACCGGATAATCTTTAGTTTTCTGAAATAAAGTATTATTACTTGGTGTATGAGTTGCAGCGTGAACAACAAACATACACTTTTACACAAAAACTTTCCATGTAGGTATTTGGTAGGTGACAAAATAATATTTTTATCTTGTAGTATATTTGTGTGAATGTCTAAATATCTTTATTAAAAAAATAATCCTGGAAACTAATAGTAATAATCTAAAGCCACACGCAAATAATTACGTAAATCTCTGATCTCAAACAAATTGGTTCAGATTACACCTCGAGGCTCGAGGCGAATGACAACGCCGCCATCGCCTGCAGCGCGTCTTATCTCGGCAATCATTTATGTTGAGTCTAGTAAATGACCATCTATTTTTCTACTTAAAGCTCTTTTTCATAGTGTACCTATTGTATTTTTAGAAATAGAATTCAAGTACGTGTCTACTGTTGGATCTTCGTAGACTTCGTTCAAACAATAGTTACTTATTTCGCGATATAGATGCTCAGTAAGAACGGATTTTCCGATACTTCAACCTGAACTGTGTCTACGATATAATACAAGTATAATATGACTGTCACGCTAATTTTATACTTTAGTTGTATACCTATAATCGTAGGTTGTTGGGTAAGTAGTCAGTGGCAACGGAATAATTAAGTATTTAAGTAGGTACCTACTAACAATAATAATTAAAAAATGGCAGTTGCGATTAAATCACACGCGTGAATTAATGTTACAAATTAGGAACATAGGCCATTGATTAGAATTATAAGTTTGATAAGAGGAGGAACTTTTGTTAACAAATGTTAATAATATGAATAGGATTGCTCCTGTGCACTGCGATGTGTCATGCTCAAGTGTAGGATCCATTATATTACGCACAGATAAAATATAATATTGTAACCGATTAATATTTTGTATTGAGTTGCTGGCTCTTATTTGCCAATATCTACAACAAAGATATGAAATATGTAATAATGTAATGGCCGATTACACATATTGTTATTGTTTATAGTACCTAGGCAATAAACAGAACAATGCTGGTTGCACATTGACATGGGTGCGTAAATAGTTTGCGCGCCGCACAAACCGTCTTTGCTGTAAGCGGTTTCTGTAATTTATTAATGTGACTAAACTGCCTCGTTGGTCTAGTGGTTCGCCCATGTGGCTACAACCAAGAGGCTTGATTTCTGGCTCGAGTCGAGGAATAATTCTGATATAACAATTTTTCAGTAAATTCTAGGCCTGGAGTCGCCTAGTTAGTTGGTGGTGCTACAACCTCGTGCCTCTGACAGCACGTTAAGTCGTTCCCGGTCCTTAACATAACTATTCGATAGCAATCGTTTAGAATCGATCCTACGCCCGCCAACCCGCATTGGAGCAGCGTGCTCTGTCTGTAGTGGGTCGTTAATAGGCTGACAATGATAATTAAGGAGGAAGAGGTAATTTGGTAACTAGTTTATGTCAAATTGTCAGTACTTACTTATGTGACGGGATTTTTCCACCATACAGTGACATGTTTAGAAGCGATGTCAGTATTCCAATACTCCTGAAGTTTAAAACTTGAATGTGGTCAGTCAACCTCTATATTTTATATTTTACAAAATTTAAAAATAAGAAGAACATTTTAAACAATCCCAAGCGACGATTACGATCAGACAATCAGCCTAGCGAAAGACTAAACGCACATTAAAGTTTCACAGCCCCGAGGGGTCCCCTGGCAACCGTCAGGCAAATAATGACAGCTGTCATTATAGCTCCGTCGCTACCCGGGTAGCCGCGGGCCTCAAAGAAGGTTTGAATGTCAGGCCCACAGGGGTTAAACGAATCAAAGTACAAAGCAAAGGTACTTTAATGAAAACGTTTCTACCTTCAAATTATTGATCTTTATAATAATAATTTACTATTTGTTGACAGAAATATTGCTTTCACTGTTCGAACCGCATTCGTTTAGGTACCTAAAACGCTGCAATTGCGGCTCGATGCGGTCCGCGCTGTAATGTAAAATGATCTCAAATGAGCTAATAGGCGAGCAAACTATTTAGATTTATCGCACGACTCAACACAGGTCTATTTGGTTTATAATATTAATTCGACATCTAAAAAATTAAATTTCCTCATAATTCCTAGTAGTATCGCGAAGCTGGTCGCAGTACCGTTTTCATTTTCCTTAGAAGGGGATAAAACTGATTCAATTTGAGAAAAACCGCCATTTGATCTTTGTTGTCCGACGGAGACGTTTTGTTTTCAAGTTCCATTCCTATTGTTAGTTAAAGATGACTTGTTTAAGATATTGTTTTGTTCTTATTCTTCTAGTTTATCTTTTATCTTTTAATTTAACAAGTGCAAAGTTTTTGGACCCGGAATGGGATTTGCCAACTAAAGTGGAACTGAATAAATATTTGAGTGTCGCTGAAGCTTCTGTCCACTACTGCTACAGAAATATAGATAATCTCACATTGGATTCAGCATTCGGTTTATTCATAGCTGAAGGTGAGCTTACTAGTGGAGTGTTACGAGTGAAATGAATAATTGATTCGCAGAGGGAGACTAACACTGACGGCCGAGTGGCGCAGTGGTAGTGACCCTGCTTCTGCGTCCTAGGCTGTGGGTTCGATTCCCACATCTAGAAAATGTTTGTGTGATGAGCATGGATGTTTTCCAGTGCCTGGGTATTCATCTATATATTATAAGTATTTATGTATAACATATATAAAAATATTTATCAGTTATTATAGTACCCATAACACAAGCTACCTAAGCTTACTTTGGACCTATATAGCGATGTGTGTAATTGTCCTATAATATTTATTTATTTATTATTTAACAGCTGGCGCAAACGCGGCCTTGCTTGACCAGGAGAACCTTGGCTTCGGATCATTATTATCACCCAGTGTAGGGCAAGAACACCCTTCTGATAGGAGACAACAGATAACACTTGACCGTGTTGCTCCAATGCACGTTGGCGCGCTTCCGATGAATCATTTTAATAATTTGATGATATTTGATTGATTCGACCGGAGCTGTCGGCGTAACTTGTTCTTCGAGGCATGGGGATGTAACACCACTAACAGTTCCCTATGTAGACTCTAAATGCAGTCATTATATTTTTTTTATTTTAGTAAATCTGTCTCATGCTCGCCGAAGGGGACGAGCCATTCCTAAAAGTGTAAACGTCAGGATTGCAAATATTATTGAGAAAATCAGTTATATTTTCAATGTAATAAAAAGGTATTATGAAGTGCAAAATGATCATCTTGGTAAGTACCTACTTAAGTAGTACCTAAGATGCACTCTAGTTCAAGCGTTTGCATGTGACGACGTTCCAAAAACGAAAAGTATTACGTTGCGACGGCCTTCGTGGCGCAGTGATAGTGCGAATTAAAAGACGGAGGTCCTGGGTTCGATTCCCGGCAGGACCGATTGAGATTTTCTGAATTGGTCAACGTTTGGCTAGTGGGAGGCCTCAGCCGTGGCTGGTTACCATCTTTCATAAAAAGACGTACCACCAAGCGATTTGGCGTTCCGGTACGAGGTCGTGTAGGAACTGACGGACTGTGGATATTATCCTACTCCTAACAATTAAGCCCGCTTCCGTCTTAAATTGCCATTGTAATTAATAAATAAAAAACAACTCTTGTAATTTTTTTCCGAAATGGAGTTTAAATTAATTTTAAACTAAGCAAACTATTTCGATGCGGTTTTCATCAATAGATAAGTTACATGTGGCGCATTTCAAAGATTTATAGAATGTATACTTTACATCACAGTTAAAGTTTTCACGCGAGTGAAGTGGCGGGCTCGCGGGAGTGCGCTAGAGAGCCGATGATTGCAACAGTAATGATAGTGTACATTTAATATGTACACTATCATTACTGTTGCTATAAATACACGTACAGCATGCAATGAATATATTCCAGCATTGAATATGATGAGTCTGTTTAACAACGCAACGTACTGGGCCGAGAAGCTACCCACATATGAATATCACGTAGAAAAGCAATACACCCTTGCGCAACTACAACAAATATATTCTCCTTTTAATTTGTACTTGGAAAAGGCATTTGATTACTATGAGTTGGACCCGACTCCTGTGACCTCTGGTAAGCTATTGTTTACAACGTACTTCAATCAGTTAATTTTTAATTTAAATTATGATGCAACTCAAACACTTAAAAGAAGCCTTGCGTACCTTCAATCAATCAATCATTTATCATTTATTTATTTGCCAAAAACATAAGTATGTACATATTATGTTTAGTCGCATGACATGCAAATACATCATATAAATAAAAAAACAAAAGAAATTACAATTATTACAATTATTTATTACAATTATTATTTATTATATTATATTATTATATATTATATTATTACCTTTTTTTAAACTTTTATTATGAACTGTTCATGTTTTTGGATTTCAAAATTGATTGCATGCCCACGAAGCACGCATAGCATGCTTATAGAATCGTACTCGTAGCATAGCATCAAAGCGCACAATAGCTATGCCTAGTGTGCAAATATATGCTGCAGTGACATTCTCACGAGCACGATGTAGTTGATGATGTTAAAGATGGTTTATTTCTGCAAATTGTAGACTTGTGCATGGACTCTCTGTCCAAAACCTCTACAAATCGAGATCGTTATGCAACGCCGTGTCACATCTTGAAGTCTTGTTACGGTACTGTCAAAAGAGGAACGAACTTTGGCTACGCTTTAGCGCACAGGTAAAGGTAAAAGAATCTATGTACTAACATGCGCCTCCGACTGCAATCGCGTTAGAAACTCTTTCTTTTTCAATGTTACAGGACAAAGTTCCATACCAATCCTCACATATTTCCCTCTCAACACTTTTAAATTAAAAATTTCCAATAATCTTTTCCTAGTTTTCCATCGCAGCGTCGTTTCAATGCTTTTCGGAACATTATCTGCGTCATGTCTAGTGGATGCTAGTGGTGGTTAACGAATGTTGCCACCAGGAGGTCTTGGGTTCCACCGTTCTAATTACATTGCGCGTTGCGGCTCATTGTTTGATAGGCAACCCATCGCTTTTTTTTTTTTTTTTTTATAAAAATAGCGAGCAAACGAGCAGGCGGATCACCTGATGTTAAGTGATTACCGCCGCCCATGAACAACTGCGACACCAGAGGCGCCACTGATGCGTTGCCAGTCTTTGAGGTGTTTATTAACTCTCCCCTTGAAAATCCCCAAATTATAAGATAGTGGGAACACCGAGGATGGAAGCTCATTCCAAATCTTACAGGTGCGAGGCAGAAAATTCCTAGTATAGCGGATGGTAGTACTATACCAGGCATCCAGATGGTGAGGATGAAATTTGTTTCTGCGGCGTGAGGTACGGGCAGAGAATCCTGACGGTGGTATTAGACTAAATAGCTCTTCAGAACACTCTCCATAGTACAGTCTATAAAACACACAAAGGGAACTGACGTCCCTTCGGTGTTCTAAAGACTCCAGACTATCAGTTAACCTGGGATTGTCAACAAGTCGAACAGCCCGCTTTTGGATCCGGTCAAATGGAAGGAGTTGGTAATGTGGAGCACCGGCCCACAGGTGGGAACAGTATTCCATATGAGGCCGTACTTGAGCCTTGTAAAGCAAGAGTCTATGCTTGGGCGCAAAGTACCTCTTAGCCCTACTGAGCACGCCGAGCTTTTTTGATGCTAACTTAGCCTTCCCTTCCAGATGATGTCGGAACTGGACTTCGTTCGAAATATTGACCCCAAGAATCCCAATGCTGTTAGAGGTGGTAAGGAGAGTGTTCTGAAATGTAGGAGCGATGTTGAAGGGGGTCTTTTTTGCGGAAAATGCGCAAACTTGAGTCTTTGAGGCATTAAATTGCACATTGTTTTGTGCTCCCCAATCGGACACTCGTTCCAGGGTTTCCTCAATATCGGACACAAGTTTGCATCTGTTCTCCACTAGCTGTGCTCCGGATAGCTGCGCATGGCCTTTATAAAAAGCGTCTCCCGTACTGTCATCTGCATAGCAATGTATGTTTTTATTATTTTCCAACATGTCATTGATATGCAGAATGAACAAGGTGGGAGACAGCACAGAGCCCTGAGGTACACCAGCATCAATGGACTTAGGATCAGAGCAAGAACCGTCAACCACTACTCTGATATTGCGACCATCAAGAAAGTTGGCGACCCATTTACACAGACTCTCCGGTAGTCCGAAAGATGGTAACTTCGCTAGAAGAGCCACATGCCATACCCTATCAAAGGCCTTTGCAATATCCAAGCCAACTGCCAGAGCTTCCCCCTTGCTATCAATAGCCTCAGCCCATCTATGAGTTAAATACACTAGAAGGTCACCAGCTGATCGACCTTTACGAAAGCCGTACTGTCTATCGCTAATGAGCTGGTGCTCCTCTAGGTATTTAAGCAACTGGGAGTTAATGACATGCTCCATCACTTTTGATAGAAGAGAGGTAATTGCAATTGGTCTGTAGTTAGCAGGGATCGATTTATCGCCCTTTTTAGGCACGGGATGAACCAGGGCAGACTTCCAACAGGACGGGACAGTGCTAGTGGAGTACGACAACTGAAAAAGACGCGCCAAAACAGACGTCAACTCAGGGGCGCATACTTTAAGAACAACTGCGGGGATACCATCCGGTCCACTTGCTTTGTTGATGTCAAGAGAGAAAAGCACTTTGCGTATAGAGTTCTGAGTGAAGTGAATTTTACTCAAAGAGCTTGGACACCGCGGGATGTTGGGTGGTGTTCTCCCATCAACAACAAGCGTTGAGTTAGAAGCAAAGAGAGCGCTCAGGATTTCAGCTTTCTCTTTGGCAGTATGGGCCAGAGTATCGTCCGGTCGGCGCAAAGGTGGAAATGTAGACTGACAGAAATTGCCCTGAATTGCTTTAGATAGGGACCAAAAGGCCCGACTTCCAGAAGGCATTGTAACTAGCCTCTGACCAATTTTGTCAATATGCTTTAACCTTGCTCTGGCAATAGCGTTTTCGCTAATTCATTGCATGCTTCCTCAGTATTGATCTACACATATAAATAAAATTGGAGTGTATGTTTGTAATATTCAAATAACGGCTTTTTACAACATGCGTATGAATATATTATATACGGTACATACCTACATATATAAATAACATTTTTTACAATTTTTGTATGTCTGTCTGTCTGTTTGTTCCGGCTAATCTCTAAAAGTGCCAGTCGGATTCTACAAGCACCTTTTGTATATGATAGCCAGACTCATGGGGAGTGCCAGATATTGTGTCTGTGTTACTTGTGTCCAGATATTTCCACGGGACCGGGCACTACGCGAGTGAGATCGCTAGTTAAAAATAAGTTTAAAAAAAACTAATACCTGCAGAATCGAGCGTGTTTTAGATTCCCGTATTAGATAAGTAAATATCAACCAACAGAAAGTAAATAAGATAGTAACTTTAATAATTTTGTGTCTACTAAGCTAAAACTGATAATTCCAGACTGTTGATCTTGCTAGCTGCTCGTTCGGGGCGCGGATGCACAGTGTTCTCTGAACACGAGGACAGGGCACTGCTGAAACAACTCTGTTCCAAGGCTCATGCTGAAGCAGTGTACATTGCTAAGAATAATTTCGGATTAGTTGATCTATTTATGGAATTCAGTAAGTGTTTGTAGATTTTATATATTTTTTCTTTTAGTAAAGGAAAAGCTTCTTTACTTATTTGATAAAAAGCTTTTATCATCAATACAGTCGGTTTCTTCTGCCTGTCATACGATTTGTTTATCAGAGAGAGTGATTGAAGAGGAAGGTTTATTATATTATAATAACAAAAAGTCTGCGATGGTATATGTTTGTCTCTTAGGGATAACCCACAATAACCATTTTTTACTTTAACCACAAGTAATGGCTTGTTTACGAAGCTTTTTTAAGCAATACTGGATTAATGAATCCTTATCTAATTAAGTATCTTAAATACTTGGTGCATTCTATATAGATCACTACTGCCCGTTACAGCATGTAATTTGAGTGAATATTTTCCAAGATATGTAAGATTCAAAATGCAGGGACTAACGCTTCGCCTTATAGCATTATGATTATGATTAGCAGCGATCGCACCCTTTATTATGTGTAATAAAGCTGTGAATGTAGTAAATAAATACATTATTTAGTATTGGTACGGGAGCCCAAGCGGGGATTTTGGGATTTACTAAAGCGCGGCAGATTAATATACAGGGGGATACCTTGTACCCGGTTAAGTACCTCCACGAAACATGAGGCCCATATCTAAGGCCGCCCGTGAAGGATGCAGGATCAGATTAGTAAAAAAAAATTGGCCATCAGAAATTCTCGAGCGCGTCAGATTAAGGTAGGGTGAGTTAATTACATCCTAAAAAGTGTATATTCCACTAATCTGACAATTTAAGAGCGACGTAAAGAAAGGGGAGGGCAGCAAAGTTGTAAAAAAAAAAGTCAAGTCGACATTCTCGAGCGTAGCTAATTTTTTTTTTATTTTGAAGGAAATAATTCAAGAATAATGAAAAATATATAATCTGACGATTTCCGCAAGCCGAAATAACGAAAATTTGTCGATAAAGTTAAATGCGTGCAGCTCCCTTATAACTTTTGAACGACTAAACCGATCGGAATCTACTAAACGGCGTTCTAAAGATTATTCTCAAAATTAGATTTCCTGTGAATTTGAACCGATTCGGACCGATAGATTTTGAGAAATTTGGAAAAATCTCAAAAAAAAATTTTTTACAAAGTGTTTTTTTTGGAATAACTTTTGAACGGCTTTATCGATCAACTCCTAAAACTAATCCGCCTTTGAACTTAAAAAACCACGTCGATCGCCACCAAGTTGGTTAAAATCGGTTGATTCGTTCAAGAGATATTGTGAACGAAAGAAACCCGAAAAAGTGTTTTTTTGGGATTACTCCGAAATTTGTGATTCGATCAATAAAAATTGCAAAATTACTTACGAGGATAATAAAACTGCGTCGAATGCCGTCAACCGCGTGAAAATTGCTTGATCCATTCAAAAGTTATTGCGATTTATTGAAACTTCTATCAGACATTCGAGCTGGGAGAGCTCATATGCAAACAGTATTTCTACATATTATTTCTTTGAACTCAAAAATGTCATAAGTACAATTTTAAGCGCCCAGGAATGGAATTAGCGGGAAGTTGCAGGGATAGCCTTTGAGGTGAACCGTTTTTCTAATTTTCTTTCTGTCAGATTAAGCGAATCCCTCTAGATAATCGTCAGATTATGAGACAGTACGTTTAGAACATAAAGATGAACCATATATATCTTAATCTGACGCGCCTGAGTATTTCAAAATGGCGAATTTTTTTTGCACATTATGATAATGGCCGCGAGTTTGCGTCCAATCGAAATCGTCAGATTAGTGAATGAGAGCTTTTTTGTGGTGCACTTAACACTCCCTTAGAAAATCTGACGCGCTCGATTAAATTTTTTATTTTTTCATTTTCAACCCTTACATACAGCCACCCACATCATGCAAACGATCAGATTATTATACGTACATTAACACAAATACGTAGGGCATTGATGCTATCAATATCTGACGCGCTCGAGAATGTCCATGCAACAGTTTTTTTTTACATATTTAAAAATTTATAGCCGCTTCCCCCACCGATGTAAAGGTATATATCATATAACATTTTTTTCTTCCTATCACCTAAGCTTTGCAACCCAATAGGTCTCTACGACGCTCGAGTAAATCCCCATTTAGCATCCTGGGCTCCCCTACTATATACTTTAGTACCAGCGTTGCACCCGTGCAAAGCCGGGGCGAGTCGCTACGTTCAATATAAGTACGGACTGATCCTATGGGGAAACGTAACTGAAGCCAAAAAAGCGTTTACATATAGCTCAGAAAAGATACGCGTATAGGGGCTCTAACCGGAGCATCTTATTTGGATTCTTGCCGGCCACTATTTGTAAGTCTGCGTATTCTTCCACTTCCATGCTAATATATCTTTGATATGTGTGTTTTTTTGAAAAGGCATAGTGACTTCTCTGTTACCGCAGGTGACATAAATACAAGAAATACCAGTAATAAAATTAGATTACTATTCATACGAAAACCAAATGCAGGTTTTTCCTTAAAACTCTAAAATAAACTCCCTTCAGACTTACGTAAACAGCCACTTCAGCAGTTTAAGAAACGTCTATTCTCATGGTTATAGGAGAAATGCTTTTATTCGGTCAAGAATTTTTATAAGCTTATTAATCCAAATTTTATATTTTCTATTATTTTTGCATGCCAGAAATTGTCGAATACTTTGTACTGTTGTTATCACAGGTATGTATTCTGCAAATAAAAAATTGATTTAATTTGATTTGATTTGGCCGTAAATTATTTAAGTACCGTAAGTGGCTAGTTCTGACGATGTATCTACCTATTCTTTTGTTGGCTGGCACTTTTAGAACAGGCTCAAAATAAATAATCTTTTTTCTATGCGGACAGTAATATCTGTCTCAGGTCATAGGTAGATGGAAGCAGACTGCCATAGAGTAGAATGTATATAGGGTATATCTCTAAAATTTGAAACAGGACAAGACGCTTGAAAACCCCGGATTTTAGAGTCTGAAAGCCGGACATGTTAACAAGATCCTTTAAACATATTCAATGTAATAAAAATAGTTGAAAATGTCATAAATCACCTTTTTTTATTTGGAACGGTGAATATACTTGGTTGATCGTGGTGTGGTGCGAGCATAGTGCGTGTCTCGTGGGCGGGC